>JAEIGI010000222.1:0-40071 GCA_018903615.1 Drosophila neocordata
TATCGGTATGGATATAGTTATGGATATCGACATGGATATCGATATAGATATCATGGATATGGATATCGATATGAATATCGATATGGATATCGATATGGATATCGATATGAATATCGATATGGATATCGATATGGATATCAATATGGATATCGATATGGATATCGATATGGATATCGATATGGATATCGATATGGATATCGATATGCATATCGATATGGATATCGATATGGATATCGATATGGATATCGATAAAGATATCGATATGGATATCGATATGGATATCGATATGCATATCGATATGGATATCGATATGGACATCGATATGGATATCGATATGGATATCGATATGGATATCGATATGGATATCGATATGGATATCGATATGGATATCGATATGGATATCGATATGGATATCGATATGGATATCGATATGGATATCGATATGGATATCGATATGGGTATCGATATGGATATCGATATGGATATCGATATGGATATCGATATGGATATCGATATGGATATCGATAAAGATATCGATATGGATATCGATATGGATATCGATATGGATATCAATATGGATATCGATATCGATATCGGTATGGATATAGTTATGGATATCGACATGGATATCGATATAGATATCATGGATATGGATATCGATATGAATATCGATATGGATATCGATATGGATATCGATATGGATATCGATATGGATATCGATATGGATATCGATATGGATATCAATATGGATATCGATATGGATATCGATATGGATGTCGATATGGATATCGATATGGATATCGATATGCATATCGATATGGATATCGATATGGATATCGATATGGATATCGATAAAGATATCGATATGGATATCGATATGGATATCGATATGGATATCGATATGGATATCGATATGGACATCGATATGGATATCGATATGGATATCGATATGGATATCGATATGGACATCGATATGGATATCGATATGGATATCGATATGGATATCGATATGGATATCGATATGGATATCGATATGGATATCGGTATGGATATCGATATGGGTATCGATATGGATATCGATATGGATATCGATATGGATATCGATATGGATATCAATATGGATATCGACATGGATCTCGATATGGATATCAATATGGATATCGATATGGATATCGATGTGGATATCGATGTGGATATCGATATGGATATCGATATGGATATCGATATGGATGTCGATATGGATATGGATATGGATATGGATATGGATATGGATATCGATATGGATATCGATATGGATATCGATATGGATATCGATATGGATATCGATATGGATATCGATATGGATATCGATATGGATATCGATATGGATATCGATATGGATATCGATATGGATATCGATATGGATATCGATATGGATATCGATATGGATATCGATATGGATATCGATATGGATATCGATATGGATATCGATATGGATATCGATATGGATATCGATATGGATATCGATATGGATATCGATATGGATATCGATATGGATATCGATATGGATATCGTTATGGATATCGATATGGATATCGATATGGATATCGATATGGATATCGATATGGATATCGATTTTGATATCGATATGGATATCGATTTTGATATCGATATGGATATCGATATGGGTATCGATATAGATTTCGTTATGGATATCGATATGGATTTCGATATTGGTATCGATATGGATATCGATATGGATATTGATTTTGATTTAAATATAAAAATGTATATCGATATGGATATCGATATGGATATTGATATCGATATGGATATCGATATGGATATCGATATGGATATCGATATGGATATCGATATGGATATCGATATGGATATCGATATGGATATCGATATGGATATCGATATGGATATCGATATGCATATCGATATGGATATCGATATGGATATCGATATGGATATCGATATGGATATCGATATGGATATCGATATGGATATCGATATGGATATCGATATGGATATCGATATGGATATCGATATGGATATCGATACGGATATCGATATGGATATCGATATGGATATCGATATGGATATCGATATGGATATCGATATGGATATCGATATGGATATCGATATGGATATCGATATGGATATCGATATGGATATCGATATGGATATCGATATGGATATCGATATGGATATCGATATGGATATCGATATGGATATCGATATGGATATCGATATGGATATCGATATGGATATCGATATGGATATCGATATGGATATCGATATGGATATCGATATGGATATCGATATGGATATCGATATGAATGTCAAAATGGATATATATATGGATATCGATATGGATATAGTTATGGATATCGATATGGATATCGATATGGATATCGATATGGATATCGATATGGATATCAATATGGATATATAGGATATCGATATGGATATCGATATGGATATCGATATGGATATCGATATGGATATCGATATGGATATCGATATGGATATCGATATGGATATATGGATATCGATATGGATATCGATATGGATATCGATATAGGTATCGATATGGATATCGATTTGGATATAGTAATGGATATCGACATGGATATCGATATGGATATCGATATGGATATCGATATGGATATCGATATGGATATCGATATGGATATCGATATGGATATCGATATGGATATCGATATGGATATCGATATGGATATCGATATGGATATCGATATGGATATCGATATGGATATCGATATGGATATCGATATGGATATCGATATGGATATCATATGGTATATGGATATCGATATGGATATCGTATATGGATATCGATATGGATATCAATATGGATATCGATATGGATATCGATATGGATATCGATATGGATATCGATATGGATATCGATATGGATATCGATATGGATATCGATATGGATATCGATATGGATATCGATATGGATATCGATATGGATATCGATATGGATATCGATATGGATATCGATATGGATATCGATATGGGTATCGATATGGATATCGATATGGATATCGATATGGATATCGATATGGATATCGATATGGATATCGATATGGATATCGATATCGATATGGATATCGATATGGATATCGATATGGATATCGATATGGATATCGATATGGATATCGATATGGATATCGATATATGGATATCGATATGGATATCGATATGGATATCGATATGGATATCGATATGGATATCGATATGGATATCGATATGGATATCGATATGGATATCGATATGGATATCGATATGGATATCGATATGGATATCGATATGGATATCGATATGGATATCGATATGGATATCGATATGGATATCGATATGGATATCGATATGGATATCGATATGGATATCAAAATGGATATCGATATGGATATCGATATGGATATCGATATGGATATCGATATGGATATCGATATGGATATCGATATGGATATCGATATGGATATCGATATGGATATCGATATCGATATGGATATCGATATGGATATCGATATGGATATCGATATGGATATCGATATGGATATCGATATGGATATCGATATGGATATCGATATATCGATATCGATATCGATATCCATATCGATATCGATATCGATATCCATATCGATATCCATATCGATATCCATATCGATATCCATATCGATATCCATATCGATATCCATATCGAATATGGATATCCATATCGATATCCATATCGATATCCATATCGATATCCATATCGATATCCATATCGATATCCATATCGATATCCATATCGATATCCATATCGATATCCATATCGATATCCATATCGATATCCATATCGATATCCATATCGATATCCATATCGATATCCATATCGATATCCATATCGATATCCATATCGATATCCATATCGATATCCATATCGATATCCATATCGATATCCATATCGATATCCATATCGATATCCATATCGATATCCATATCGATATCCATATCGATATCCATATCGATATCCATATCGATATCCATATCGATATCCATATCGATATCCATATCGATATCCATATCGATATCCATATCGATATCCATATCGATATCCATATCGATATCCATATCGATATCCATATCGATATCCATATCGATATCCATATCGATATCCATATCGATATCCATATCGATATCCATATCGTATATCCATATCGATATCCATATCGATATGATATCCATATCGATATCCATATCGATATCCATATCGATATCCATATCGATATCCATATCGATATCCATATCGATATCCATATCGATATCCATATCGATATCCATATCGATATCCATATCGATATCCATATCGATATCCATATCGATATCCATATCGATATCCATATCGATATCCATATCGATATCCATATCGATATCCATATCGATATCCATATCGATATCCTTATCGATATCCATATCGAAA
Organism: Drosophila neocordata; assembly: GCA_018903615.1. Classification (NCBI taxonomy): domain Eukaryota; kingdom Metazoa; phylum Arthropoda; class Insecta; order Diptera; family Drosophilidae; genus Drosophila; species Drosophila neocordata. The sequence continues at coordinate 4,484 of JAEIGI010000222.1, forward strand.
TCCATATCCATATCGACATCCACATCGATATCCATATCGATACCCATAACGATATCCATATTGATATCCATATTGATATCCATATCGATATCCATGTCGATATCTATAACGATATCCATATCGATATCCATATCGATATCCATATCGATATCCATATCGATATCCATATCGATATCCATATCGATATCCATATCGATATCCATATCGATATCCATATCGATATCCATATCGATATCCATATCGATATCCATATCGATATCCATATCGATATCCATATCGATATCCATATCGATATCCATATCGATATCCATATCGATATCCATATCGATATCCATATCGATATCCATATCGATATCCATATCGATATCCATATCGATATCCATATCGATATCCATATCGATATCCATATCGATATCCATATCGATATCCATATCGATATCCATATCGATATCCATATCGATATCCATATCGATATCCATATCGATATCCATATCGATATCCATATCGATCCATATCGATATCCATATCGATATCCATATCGATATCCAATATCGATATCCATATCGATATCGATATCCATATCGATATCCATATCGATATCCATATCGATATCCATATCGATATCCATATCGATATCCATATCGATATCCATATCGATATCCATATCGATATCCATATCGATATCCATATCGATATCGATATCCATATCCATATCGATATCCATATCGATATCCATATCGATATCATCATATCGATATCCATATCGATATCCATATCGATATCCATATCGATATCCATATCGATATCCATATCGATATCCATATCGATATCCATATCGATATCCATATCGATATCCATATCGATATCCATATCGATATCCATATCGATATCCATATCGATATCCATATCGATATCCATATCGATATCCATATCGATATCCATATCGATATCCATATCGATATCCATATCGATATCCATATCGATATCCATATCGATATCCATATCGATATCCATATCGATATCCATATCGATATCCATATCGATATCCATATCGATATCCATAACTATATCCATATCGATATCCATATCGATATCCATATCGATATCCATATCGATATCCATATCGATATCCATATCGATATCCATATCGATATCCATATCGATATCCATATCGATATCCATATCGATATCCATATCGATATCCATATCGATATCCTATATCGATATCCATATCGATATCCATATCGATATCCATATCGATATCCATATCGATATCCATATCGATATCCATATCGATATCCATATCGATATCCATATCGATATCCATATCGATATCCATATCGATATCCATATCGATATCCATATCGATATCCATATCGATATCCATATCGATATCCATATCGATATCCATATCGATATCCATATCGATATCCATATCGATATCCATATCGATATCCATATCGATATCCATATCGATATCCATATCGATATCGATATCCATATCGATATCCATATCGATATCCATATCGATATCCATATCGATATCCATATCGATATCCATATCGATATCCATATCATATCGATATCCATATCGATATCCATATCGATATATCCATATCGATATCCATATCGATATCCATATCGATATCCATATCGATATCCATATCGATATCCATATCGATATCCATATCGATATCGATATCCATATCGATATCCATATCGATATCCATATCGATATCCATATCGATATCCATATCGATATCCATATCGATATCCATATCGATATCCATATCATATCGATATCCATATCGATATCCATATCGATATCCATATCGATATCCATATCGATATCCATATCGATATCCATATCGATATCCATATCGATATCCATATCGATATCCATATCGATATCCATATCGATATCCATATCGATATCCATATCGATATCCATATCGATATCCATATCGATATCCATATCGATATCCATATCGATATCCATATCGATATCCATATCGATATCCATATCGATATCCATATCGATATCCATATCGATATCCATATCGATATCCATATCGATATCCATATCGATATCCATATCGATATCCATATCGATATCCATATCGATATCCATATCGATATCCATATCGATATCCATATCGATATCCATATCGTATATCCATATCGATATCCATATCGATATCCATATCGATATCCATATCGATATCCATATCGATATCCATATCGATATCCATATCGATATCCATATCGATATCCATATCGATATCCATATCGATATCCATATCGATATCCATATCGATATCCATATCGATATCCATATCGATATCCAATCCATATCGATATCCATATCGATATCCATATCATACGATATCCATATCGATATCCATATCGATATCCATATCGATATCCATATCGATATCCATATCGATATCCATATCGATATCCATATCGATATCCATATCGATATCCATATCGATATCCATATCGATATCCATATCGATATCCATATCGATATCCATATCGATATCCATATCGATATCCATATCGATATCCATATCGATATCGATATCCATATCGATATCCATATCGATATCCATATCGATATCCATATCGATATCCATATCGATATCCATATCGATATCCATATCGATATCCATATCGATATCCATATCGATATCCATATCGATATCCATATCGATATCCATATCGATATCCATATCGATATCCATATCGATATCCATATCGATATCCATATCGATATCGATATCCATATCGACATCCATATCGATATCCATATCGATATCCATATCGATATCCACATCGATATCCATATCGATATCCATATCGATATCCATATCGATATCCATATCGATATCCATATCGATATCCATATCGATATCCATATCGATATCCATATCGATATCCATATCGATATCCATATCGATATCCATATCGATATCCATATCGATATCCATATCGATATCCATATCGATATCCATATCGATATCCATATCGATATCCGTATCGATATCCATATCGATATCCATGTCGATATCCATAACTATATCCATAACTATATCCATATCGATATCCATATCGATATCCATATCGATATCCATATCGATATCCATATCGATATCCATATCGATATCCATATCGATACCCATATCGATATCCATATCGATATCCATATCGATATCCATATTGATATCCATATCGATATCCATGTCGATATCTATAACCATATCCATATCGATATCCATATCGATATCCATATCGATATCCATATTGATATCCATATCGATATCCATATTGATATCCATATCGATATCCATGTCGATATCCATAACTATATCCATATCGATATCCATATCGATACCCATATCGATATCCATATCGATACCCATATCGATATCCATATTGATATCCATATCGATATCCATATCGATATCAATATCGAAATCCATATCGATATCAAAATCCATATCGATATCGATATCCATATGGATATCCATATCGATATCCATATCGATATCCATATCGATATCCTTATCGATATCCATATCGAAATCCATATCCATATCGACATCCACATCGATATCCATATCGATACCCGTAACGATATCCATATTGATATCCATATCGATATCCATGTCGATACCCATAACGATATCCATATCGATATCCATATCGATATCCATATCGATATCCATATCGATATCCATATCGATATCCATATCGATATCCATATCGATATTCATATCGATAGCCATATCGATATCCATATCGATATCCATATCGATATCCGTATTGATATCCATATCGATATCCATGTCGATATCCATAACTATATCCATAACTATATCCATATCGATATCCATATCGATATCCATATCGATATCCATATCGATATCCATATCGATATCCATATCGATACCCATATCGATATCCATATCGATATCCATGGGACCGGCTCCTCGCCATCGGACTCCTCGTCCGACACATATGGCGATGCCATCATCTGCTTGGCTTCTTCCAACTCATGATCATTTATATTCTGCTGTCCGCTCATCTTGATAGAAAGTTTCTGATTGATTTCCTCAGTCGTAACTTGGGCCATCGGAACCTCTAATCCGCGTCGCTCTGCTGCTGCGCATCCAGCTTCGGGTTCCCGCTCTCGTTTTTCTTTTTATCCGTTCTCCACACACACACTGTATGTGTGAATCCTCTCTCCTGCACTTGGTGTACCGCAGGAGAGAATTTTCTCCTTGTCCATTTGCATCCTCCGTCTGTTCCGCTCTCTTACAGTTTGAGAAGCATTGGTGTTTATATTCCGTTGCAGTCAACATTTCTTTTTATTTCTTCCTTTTTTCTATGTTACAGTTTTATATGCACTGTAAAATAAATTGTATGCCTGCAACCAATTTATTTTTATACATATATATGTACATATTTTTTTTTTATTAGTTGAGCCAGTTATAACGCTCCATTAATATATATATACATATATATATGTGAGATGGAGTGGGGTAAGTTGTAACGTTGTGGCAACTCCCGGAAGCAGATATTAATTGCAATGTGGTGGCAACACAAAAAGCAGAAGAGACAGAACTTAACGCAGTTCAAGCGAGGAAAGTCGACAATAAGCAGCAGTATAAGAAGTTTAAGCAGCAACAGCAGTATCATCAGCAGCATCAGCAGTATCATAAGCAGCATCAGCAGTATCATCAGCAGCAGCAGCCGGAAGTACATTGAAGCAGATCATACACTAATTGTTAATTGCCCAAACACCCATCCACATTATAATATTATCATAAACAAACATTAATAAAGATATATAAATATCTCACATTTGGGGGCTCAACCGATCGTGGATTGCCAGGGCGAAGTTACATGAGTGCAAAATCAAAAAAGCAGACAAAAGCAAGAGCGATTACTAATTTCGCAATAAGTCGCACCAAGCCGTCAGCCGCCAGAAAGAGACAGCTAGTTTTTTCATTTGAAAAATCTAACTGCGCAATAAGTTGCAACAAGCCGTCAGCCGCCAGAAAGAGGCAGCTAGTTTTTTCACCGGAGAAATTTTATTTCGAAACTTCGAGAAGACCAAGCAAGCTTCCAATACGAGTATTGCGGAACAGAGTAATCATGCCGAAGGAACAAGATCTACCAGGCTGAAAGATGGACCTGAGTGAAATGCCTAGTGGATCAACAGCCGCCGAAGACCGTCGCAGAGAAGCAAAGGAAGTTGCCAGGAATTCAACAGTGATGACAGGAACTAATGAGATGCTGCACGAAATAGTTCAACTCCTATCATTAAAAATCCATGCTGATGAAATTGACAAAAAGAATGATTCAAAGCTCGTGGTAGAAAATTTCACCAAAATAATTCCGGAGTTCAGTGGAGAAGACATGTCAGTGCAACAGTGGTTTCATAATTTTGAACTAAATGCTGAAGCATACGGATTGAACGAGAAACAAAAATATGTTCAGGCTCGAGCAAAAATGACCCGTACTGCAGCCCTATTTCTGGAGTCCACCGTAGTGTATGAGTATGCTCAGCTGCGCGAACAACTTCTGGAGGAGTTTGATTGTGAACACCTTTGTAGTGCCGAGATTCACAACCAATTGTCGCATCGTACGAAGTCTGATGAAGAAAGTTTCCATGAGTATTTGCTACACATGAAACGTATTGCTGCCCGTGGAATAATTGATGTGGAATCAGTTATTCAGTACATTGTCAAGGGATTAAATATGAGAAGTGATTATAAGTATACGTTGTATGGCTGCAGCTCATATAAAGAACTGAAGGAAAAATATGAAATTTATGACAGAATGATCCGTGCAAATGGAAAGTCGCAGTTCGAAAAGAAAGTCCCACCGCTAGGCACACCGAGGTCAAAATATCCCAGAGACGAGAAAAAGCAACATTGCTTTAAGTGCGGATCAATGAAGCATCTTCGCAAAGATTGTCAAGCCGAATTGAAGTGCTTTCGCTGCAACCAGACTGGACATATGTCTACTAATTGTCCAAGCACTTCCACTGTTAACATCGCATATGAAGAAAAGCGGCTCAAATGCCTCAAGATTAAGGACATCGAAGTCAAGGGTCTTATTGATACTGGTGCGGATGTCTCGCTGCTCAGAAAGTCAACTTTTGGCCGTTTACGAGGAATCCAGATACAAGCCAGCTCGTCATGTTTAAAAGGACTGGGAAACAACACCACACGACCTGTTGGACAGATCGAGGTAGAAGTGGAGATTGATGGTATTTTTCTGATGCATAAGTTCCTGATTCTAAACGACCACACCATCGGATGTGAATTACTGCTGGGCCATGATTTTATTTCCAAGTTTCAAATGACGTCAACACCCGGAGGATATCACTTTGCTGTTCAGTCCGGAGAGGAAATTGAGGACACAAAACAGATAAGTATTTACAATGTGGTAGAAACAAATGCTGATCCAGATGTTCCTTCACAGTACAAACAAGCCGTTCAGTCGATGATCAAGATTTTTTCTGGAAAAGAGCAAACCGCAGATTGTCCAATAACTTTAAGGATAGTACCCGATGAAAATATAATGCCATTTAGACATTCCCCCAGCCGGATTGCGATCACCGAAGCGGATGTAGTCAAGCAGCAGATTGAGGAATGGCTCAGTGCTGATATAATAAGACGCTCAACATCTAACTTCGTCAGTCGTATTGTGATCGTCAAAAAGAAGGATGGTAGCAACAGAGTCTGTGTTGACTATCGGCAATTAAATAAGATGGTCTTAAAGGATTGCTTTCCTGTACCAATTGTCGAAGACGTTTTGGAGAAATTAGGCATTGCAAAAATTTTCTCAGTCATGGACTTGGAAAATGGGTTCTTTCACGTTCCAGTAGAAGAAAGCAGCAAGAAGTACACCGCATTTATAACAAATGAGGGCCTATTCGAGTTTAATAGAGCTCCTTTTGGCTTTTGTAATTCGCCAGCCGTCTTTATACGTTTTGTAAATCATGTATTTCAAAACCTCATAAATGAAAATGTACTTGATTTGTACATGGACGATATCATAGTACACGCTGATACAGCCAACGAATGCCTTACAAAAGTGCAGAAAGTTTTGAACGTAGCTGCTGAATACGGGCTGAAGATCAAATGGAAGAAGTGCCGATTTTTACAGACAGCGATAACATTTTTGGGTCATCAGATTGCGGAAGGAAGCATCAAACCAGGATTGGATAAAACCAAAGCTATAACCAAGTTTGCGATGCCTCAAAACATTGCTGTTCAGTCCTTTTTGGGACTAACTGGATTCTTTAGAAGATTCATAAAGAACTACTCATTGACTGCTAAGCCATTAACAAATCTGTTACGGAAGGACGTTAAATTCAAAATGGGATTAGAGGAACAACAAACAGTCGCTGCCCTGAAGGAAGCACTAGTTAATGAACCAGTTTTAAAACTATATCGTCGAAATGCGAAAACGGAAATTCATACAGACGCATCGAAGGATGGATTTGCAGCAAACTTATTACAGTGGCAAGAAGGTCAATTGCATCCCATTCTGTTCTGGAGCAAGAAAACGTCGGAATCTGAAGAAAGACTGCACAGCTATGTGCTAGAGGCTAAATCTATTTTTCTCGCCTGTAAGAAATTCCGGCGGTACATTCTCGGAATTCCTTTCAAGCTAGTTACGGATTGCGCCGCGTTTAAGCAAACGTTAAATAAAAAAGACGTCCCTCGAGAAGTAGCTCAGTGGGTTCTGTACCTACAGGACTATGATTTCGAAGTCGAACACAGACAAGGAACAAGGCTTAAACATGTGGATTGCCTTAGCCGATACCCAATTGAAGTTATGCTGGTATCCTCTGTGGTCACTGCGAAAATTCAAAAAGCTCAGCAGCAGGATATGATGATCAGAGCAGTTGCCGAAATTCTTAAAAGTAAACCGTATGACAATTTTAAACTAAAAGGAGGTCTTGTCTACAAAGTGGTGCAAGGATTTGGAATTTGCTGGCAGTACCTAAATCTTTGGAAAAGGAGATAATAACCGAGGCGCGTAACGAAGGGCATTTTGCGGCAGAAAAAACTATGCATGCGATAAAACGAAACTATTGGATCCCACATCTGGAGGGTAAAGTGATGCAGATTATAGCCAACTGTATCAAATGCATTATCTCCAACAAAAAGCTTGGTAAAAAAGAAGTATTTCTTCATCAGATCGAAAAGGGTTTTGACCCGCTGCACACTTTACATGTCGACCATTTGGGACCGATGGATGTCACCACAAAAATGTATAAGTACATTTTCGTTATGATTGATGGCTTCAGTAAATTTGTTTGGATGTATCCCACTAAAACTACAAATGCCGAAGAAGTCTTAAGGAAGCTGAAAGAGTGGTCGGATATTTTTGGAAATCCAGCTCGCATAATAAGTGATCGTGGATCGGCGTTCACCTCAAGCAGCTTTGAAGAATATGTAATCCAATACAATGTCGAACATGTGTGGAGCACCACTGGAGTGCCACGAGGAAACGGACAAGTCGAACGTGTTAATCGATCGATATTGAACATCATTTCTAAATTATCATCTGAAGAACCCGAGAAATGGTATAAGTTTGTTCCTAAAGTTCAGAAGGCTATTAACTCTACCGTCCATAAATCGACAAAGCGATCTCCATTTGAGCTAATGATTGGCGTTAAGATGCGATGCAGACCTGATAGTAATATTGTGCAACTACTTGAACACGAATTACTTGATAATTTTGATGAACAGAGACAAAAGATGCGGCAGGAAGTTAATGAAAATATTCAGCAGGCTCAAGACAGCTACAAAAAGCAGTTCGATAAAAACCGAAAGAGCGAATTCGGATATAAAGTTGGAGATCTAGTGGCCATACGTAGAACCCAATTTGTGGCAGGAAAAAAGTTGGCAAGCGAGTTCCTAGGCCCTTACGAAGTAGTCAAGGTAAAACGAGCAGGGCGCTTTGAAGTACGGAAAGCAGCAGATGTTGAGGGACCAAACTACACAGCTACAAGCAACGACAATATGAAGCTTTGGAGTTACTCGGAGGAGAACGAGGATGCATGGTCATCAGAGGCCGATGACTAATCAGGATGACCGAATGTGAGATGGAGTGGGGTAAGTTGCAACGTTGTGGCAACTCCCGGAAGCAGATATTAATTGCAATGTGGTGGCAACACAAAAAGCAGAAGAGACAGAACTGCGTTAAGCAGTTCAAGCGAGGAAAGTCGACAATAAGCAGCAGTATAAGAAGTTTAAGCAGCAACAGCAGTATCATCAGCAGCATCAGCAGTATCATAAGCAGCATCAGCAGTATCATCAGCAGCAGCAGCCGGAAGTACATTGAAGCAGATCATACACTAATTGTTAATTGCCCAAACACCCATCCACATTATAATATTATCATAAACAAACATTAATAAAGATATATAAATATCTCACATATATATTTTTTTTTTTTCTTAAACAAAAAAAATTCTTGTTATTGACTTCTGTAGGCCAATGCAATTTCCTTTTTAATTTATGCTGGTTGGTGTTTCTACCGTTCCTTTCCTTCTGAAGATCTCGCAGTTGTCCGGCCGGTCCAACTGTTCAACCTCCATTTGGCCGGTTTCCGGTAGTCACACTCGCCTTGCCTCTTTATAGTTCATTCGGATCATCTGTTGGCACTTGCTCTGGTTGCACTTTTAGTTCGCTGATGTGTGCCAACCTTGATTTTTTGTTTGTGATATGCTGCAGTTTGCATATCACTGGCAAAGTAAATCCTACGACTTTGTACGGCCCACCATACCGTGGTGCAAGTTTTGCAGCAAATCCTTCTGCTGCATTCGATAAATAGTGCTCCTTGGCCCACACTATTTCGCCCACTCGTGGTTTCCATTTTCTTCTTCTTAGATTATAGTGCCTTGATTGCTCCTGAGCAGCTTTTTCTAGGTTTCTTCGCACCAATACGCCAATTTCTTTTATCAACTCTGCATTGCCATCTGGCCGTTGGCTTGGTTTGCCTGATCCAATAGTTAGCCTGTCGAATGTGGATCCTGGCAATCTCGGCACTCTACCTTGCGTTATTAATGCCGCCGTATATCCCGTTGCGTCGGACACGCTAGAATTTACTGCCAACATTATTTCTGGCCATTGTTCATCCCATCGTCGTTGATCTTCTCCTGTGAATTGTGCTATCATTGTTTTAACCGTTCTATTCGCTCGTACGGTTGGATTTTTTTGCGGCGTATATGGCGCTGTCAGCTGGTGTATTGTGCCCCATTCCTGCAGCATTTTCTCAAATACTTTGCTGACAAACTGGACTCCATTATCCGTTATTACTACTTTTGGGACGCCAAATCTAGCCAGTACTCTTTCTCTAAATGCTTTAACCAAATTCTCTGCCGATGCTTTTCTCATTGGTACAAGCTCTGTCCATTTTGAGAATCTGTCTACTATAACCAGTAACACCGAGTTTCCATGTATTGACCTTGGCAGTGGCCCAACGAAATCTGCACATATTGTTGCCCATGGCTCCTCTGGCACTTGTGTCAGCATTTTTCCTGCTGCCTGCTGCTGGCTGGGTTTATATCGCATGCAGTTTTCACAGCGGCTGACATATGCGCGTGCATCTCTTTGCATGCCTGGCCAGAAATATTTCGCCGCTATTCGGGCAATCGTTCTCCTACTGCCTGTGTGTCCTGCAGTTGGAGAGTCGTGGTTTTCTGATATAATTTGTTGCCTTAACTGTTTCGGCACACATAATTTTCACGACAAAACATCTTCATGCCCTGCCCTATGCGGTATATTTCTGTATAACTGCCCATTTTCCATTACATAATCAGTATATTTTTGCGGATTTTCTTTTACTTTTCTAGCCATATTTTCGATCCATTCACAGCTTTGTGCTGACTGTTCATTTTTGTTGCTATTATTCTTTATCATTCTGCATGCTTCCAATGGTTGCCTCGACAATGCATCTGCAACGACATTTAGTTTTCCTTTGCGATAAGTTATCTCAAAGTCATATTGCTGCAATTCCAATGCCCATATTGCAGTTCGTCCTGTTGGACTTTCGATGCTATTCAGCCATATCATGAAATGATATCCTTCTAAGTATGGCTTCAACTTCCTTATAGGCCATACTATTGCTAGACATTCCTTTTCTGTTGCTGAATAATTTTGTTCCGCTGGATTCAGAGTTCTGCTGGCGTATGATATGACTCTCTCGCCTTCCTGCTAGCGTAGCCCGTAGTTGCTAGCGTCAGTTTGCAATACAAACATTTTTGCAAAATCTGGGCATGTCAACACTGGATCTGCCACCAATTTTTGCTTCACCATGTCAAACGCATCCTGATAATTTCCTTCCCACACCCATTTTGCTTTTTTCTTTAATAGCGAATTTAATGGCTGCACAAGTGTTGCGAAACTTGGCACGAACCGTCTGTACCAAGATGCTACTCCTAGATATTGGCGTAACTCTTTTGTGTTCTTTGGCGGTTTTAATTCAGCTATTGCTGCCACTTTATCTGGATCTGTGCCAATGCCTTGTTCTGTTACCCGATGGCCCAGGAATCTTAGCTCTTCTCTGAAGAACTGGCATTTTTCTGCATTTATCCTTAAATTTGCTGCCTTTAGTCTTCGGAAAACTTCCTTAAATGATATGACTCTCTCGCCTTCCTGCTAGCGTAGCCCGTAGTTGCTAGCGTCAGTTTGCAATACAAACATTTTTGCAAAATCTGGGCATGTCAACACTGGATCTGCCACCAATTTTTGCTTCACCATGTCAAACGCATCCTGATAATTTCCTTCCCACACCCATTTTGCTTTTTTCTTTAATAGCGAATTTAATGGCTGCACAAGTGTTGCGAAACTTGGCACGAACCGTCTGTACCAAGATGCTACTCCTAGATATTGGCGTAACTCTTTTGTGTTCTTTGGCGGTTTTAATTCAGCTATTGCTGCCACTTTATCTGGATCTGTGCCAATGCCTTGTTCTGTTACCCGATGGCCCAGGAATCTTAGCTCTTTTCTGAAGAACTGGCATTTTTCTGCATTTATCCTTAAATTTGCTGCCTTTAGTCTTCGGAAAACTTCCTTTAAATGAGCTTTATGGTCTTCTATTGTTCGGCTAACCACTATGATGTCATCCTGATACGCGAACGCGTTTGGCATCGTTTCTGGTCCTATGACCATATCTAAAGCTCGTTGGAATGTTGCAGATGCTGAGTGCAAACCGAACGGCATCACTTTCCATTGATATAATCCCTTTCCTGGAACTGTGAAAGCCGTCATTTTTCTGCTGTTTATTTCCAGCGGAATCTGCCAATATCCATCTTTTAAATCTAAGCTGCTTATGAATCTTGCTTCGCGCAGTTGATCTAAAATATAGTCAATTCTCGGCATCGGATAAGCATCTTTTATCGATTTTGCATTTATCTGCCAAAAATCAACACATAGCCTCCATTTTCCAGTTTCTTTCTTCTTCACCATTACTATTGGTGAACTGTAAGGACTATTTGATCGTTCTATATATCCCATTGCCATCAATTCTTCAACTTTTTCGTTTATTATAGCTTGCATCTTTGGATTCTTTGGATAATACCTTTGTTTTATTGGCTTATCGTTACACATAGTGATTGTGTGCATGCCAACTTTAGACGTGCCATTTATTTTGGCCAATTCGGCCAGTTCTTCGCGCATAAAGTCGCCGACTTCTACTTCTGGTGCATTTGTCACTATTGCTGTCGAAATTCTTTCCGTCAGCCTCCCTTTTATTCTGCACATTGGCGGAATTTCAATTTGGTGCCCTGCGCATTCTATAACGGCTCCCATTTCCTTTATGAAATTCTTTCTATTCTTCTATTTCTTTGACAGCTCCGTCTGCCAACTTCACTTGTTTTTTCGATTTTGTTAGCTGATCTTTTCAAGCTAATTTTTCAATTATCTTTTGGCTAACAAAGCTGCTTGTGGCCCCTGAATCTACCGTGGCCAGCATTCTAATGCCCCCTATCCTAATTTCTGCTGATAGTTAGCTTTCTTCTACTATCAGCTTTCCGATTAGGTTCGCGGAGCTGTTGTTGCCGGCTCCTGCTCGCTCCTTGCAGGCAGGAACCGATTTGCGTTTCCCGCTGGCATGCAACAATTCATTGAACGCTTTCCTATTTTCCCGCAATTCCAACAGAACTCTAATCTTCTGTTGCTGCATTCCTTAGCCCAATGACCTACACCTCCGCATCTTCTGCATGCTTGAGATGGATTCTGTACCCATCCTGTTGGGATTTTCGCAAAATTCCGCCTTTGAGCTGGAATTGGTGGCTCATCATCTAAGCAACGTCTGCAGACGGTGTTATGCCTATTGTCTTGCACAACTGGTCGTCTTTGCACGCCCATTGGTATGTGTGAGCGTTCTCTTTGAGCCTCCTGTTGGAATTCTTTCCTTTCCTGTTCCAATGTTTCGAACTCATCTGCTAGTTGCATCAGTTCTTCCAGCGTTTGTATGTTGTGTGGGCGAATGAACATTTTCAAATCTGGCGTGCAATTTTCCAATATGATTTCTAGCTGCTCGAAATCTGGGCATTTTAATGGACGCATCATGGTTTGCATTTCTATCATGAAATCTTTGAATGACTCATTCCATTGCTGTTTTCTGGCTTTTACTTGGTCTGCCAGTTTGCTAAAATATCCCCTCGGCAAGAAATATTTTTTGAATGCTTCAGTAAACTCTCTCCATGATGCCCAATGCTTGTTGTTGGCCACGTACCATTTTAATGCTTTGTCTTTTAGCAGTTCTGGCATTGCCCTTGGAATCATGTTGATATCTAGTCCATACATGTCTGCTGACCATTCAACTTGCCATCGAAACGAAATGTCCATTCCCTTACTTGTTTTGCCACTTTCGGATATTCATTATTAGAATTTATTAGCCCGACTCTGCTACTTTCGGTAACTTTTCTACTTGTTCTTGGCTCTTCATATAATGTGTGTTGTTGTCTTTCTGGGCCATCTAGGGCACCCAAGCTTCCCCATCTTGGCGGTGTTAATATTGGAATTGCCAATTTTGCAATTTCCCCCACCGGCATCGCTTTTGCAGCCTTTGCATATTTTGCTGCCAGCGAGCTGATCCATGTTTGCCACTCTGGGTCATCCTCATGATTGATGACCCATTCTCCGAACTGTTTCCGCATTTCTTCTACAGTTCCTGCTAGCGTGAATCCGCACTTTTCGCCGGTTTTTATCAAATCCTCCTTTTTCATGTAGTAAATCCATGATTTTGTCATTTTGCCGGCCTTTGATCAATGTATTTCCTTTTTCTAACAAAAAATAACGTTGTTTTATTTTTGTTCTCTTATGCAGAAAACAATAAATTTTGTAAATCTCTTTCACCAGTTAAGCACGTTGGGCGCCAGTTGTAACGATCCTTTTTGGTCCTTAGTTGCGGCAGAGCCGGATTTCAGGTGTAGGGGTACGACACAACAAATTTATTTTGTGCGCTGGTGAAATGAGAAGATGCAGTTGGTTTTCTTTTAATACAACGTTATAATTTTATTGTCGATTCGATTGGTGGATGCTAGTATGGCCAGAGAGCTTCTGCACGGGCTGTTAGCTTTGTGTTTGTGGCAATTGTGAATTCCACTCTGCACCGCTGGTACGCATGAAAACTTATTGACAGATTGTGTTTGGCTGTGGCAAGTGTTCCTAATGCCAGGATGACTCCTGGTCTTGCCTATCTACACTGTCGTCTGCTATGCTCCTATTATTCTGCTAGGAATACTCCTAGTCTTTTCCCACTGTGCCAGGAATACTCCTGGTCTTCCTCAACTGTGCTAGGAATACTCCTAGTCTTCACCTGCCTGTGCCAGGAATACTCGTGGTCTTCCCTAACTGTGCTAGGAATACTCCTAGTCTTCACAAAACTGCTAGGAATAGCTCCTAGTCTTCAATGCTTTGCTAGGAATAGCTCCTAGTTCTTTATATGATGCTAGGAATAGCTCCTAGTCTTTTATATCTTGCTAGGAATAGCTCCTAGTCTTTTAATCTTGCTAGGAATAACTCCTAGTCTTTTTTATGATCCGCTAGGAATAGCTCCTAGTCTTGTGATCTGATAGGATTTGCTCCTAGTTTTTAATATTCTGCTAGGAATAACTCCTAGTTTTCCTACTTGCCACCAAAAACGATTCTGACTTTAAATCTTCACTTGTAGCCAGGATACAGATGGATGTCCTTCTATCGATCTGACTTGGCACGCCTTCGCTTTTGTTTCTTCACTTGTGTTTCACTTCGTTGTCCTCGCCTATGTACTTCACTTATTGAACCTTCACTTGTTGACCCTTCACTTGCACCTTGCTGGTCCAAGTGACAGCTTTTGCCGCCCAAAACTTTCCATTGCTTTCTTTTGCCTTCGGCCTTCTCGGCCGATCCCGCAACGCAACTCTCCTGTTGCTATGCATGGTGAAATCACGCATACGCCTCTCAGCTACAATCTTTGCTCTCTAACTTTACCAACATCCACCCTTATATACTACTTAACAATGTTTGACTTATTACTAGTTTCCCGCCCTTTTGATATATGCTTAAATATACTGAATTTATCATTAAATCAACTTAATAACTATATGACTATATCCCTCCCTTTATCTTTTGTATCTATATATACATAATTAATGCTCTGCATTAATGTATTGCCTTAACTTTTCCACATAACAAATATTAATGTTATGTTCATGAATTATACGACGTTATATATCTTTACATAGTACATTCTGCCTATCTATTTATATATATATACATATATATAAATATATATATTATCATTATATATATTTAAATTTAGCGCCAATACCTCCAGCGCCTTTCAAACCTTTGCTTTGGACATGTTACATACCGCCTCTCCCGTTCTCCGTTACATGCCAACATTCCCGCTCCCAATCCACCCACACATGCGTAAGCCCGCTCACTTTGATGTTGCCGACAACCGAAAAGCAACCCCTTGCCTCCCCCGCTAGTCTATACGCATGAGCCGACTCTCTAAGTCTCGTGCGTCGTGTGTGTGTTCGCTGTTGCGGTTCTATGCACTCCCAATGTAATGCACTCTCCGTGACGTCACACGAGCCTACATGCACTTGTTCTTATCTGTTTCTCATTGCATGTTACATATATTCGGCCTTTGCTTTGCCCATTTCTCGTATGTAATTATGTTTGTGTGAATGTTTGCCAGTTTTAAATCACGCGATTTACATGTTTGCATTTTACTTTCGGTTCGATCGCACATTTCTTTCGTTTGCTTGTGTTCGATCGAACCTCCAGGTTCGTTTATATGTTTGAGTCAAACATATAAACGCGCGAGTTATGCAACCAAGTAAAACAAATGAGCTTATGCATGATTATGCTGATAACAATGAGATCAGCATAATCATGCAAAGGTACTTGAACCGAGCTCAAGTTTCAAAAGCATAAGCAACAATGTTGTTTATGCTTGATCAACGATTTATAAAATAACGAAATGGGCATTTGCATATGCCAAAGAAAAATATATTTTTAGTCTTAAGATAAAATTGTAAATGGACAGAAGTCCAAGTTTTTCAATAAATTAATAAAAGATATCTGAAGATATCAAAAGAATATTATTATACTTTTATTTTAAATTTTAACAAATATAATTGGCGCAGTCGAAATCGGACAAATACGTTCAGAATTAACCAAGGTTAATCCGCGAGAAAATTTTTTAATTAAAACCACAATGGAAGCAGAGATGGATAATTTTAAAGCAGTATTGCTTCAACAGGAAGGAGAGTTGAACCTATTAAGGCAACAAAATCAACAACAACAACAACAACTGCAACAACAACAGCAACATCAACATCAACAACAACAACCAATCCAATGGCTGTCAAACAAAGATATCGTCCAGCAGTTTCGCCAGCTAAGGCAGCTCGACGACCAACATGATGTGTTGGCTTTTATAAAATCTGTGGAGTTCCTCATGACATTATGCCAGGGAAACGCATTGCTGATCCAGTTTGGCACTAGCATAGTCGCTAATGAAAAGGTGTCGGGAACAGCAGCAAATTTCATCAGACAATTGGGGATGGAGCCTAGCTGGGACCAAATGAAGACCAAACTGATGGAGCAAATGCGACCCAGGATGACTTACGAAGACGTATTCGATAGATGCAGATTCATTAAAGTGAGTAGTTTAAGAGATTTGTTCCAGGAGTTTGAGAAAGCAAAGTGCGAAATAAATAAAATATATATGTTCGACGAATCCAAACCAGCCATGTATGAAAATGATAAAGTAGATAGAGATTTGTTAAACATGCTAATAAATAAAATAGACACTCCATTCAGGATTCATGTCGATCAAGGCATATCTATGCATGCTTTACAAACGAAATATTCAAATATTAAAGCACTGGACGATCCCAGAGCTATTTTACAGAGGTATAAAAAAAATTCGAACAATACCTATAACAAACAGGGTAACACTAACACCAACACTAACGCTAACACTAACACTAGCACCACTCATAAAAACACAACCCAGAATAATCGGTTTGCTAGTAATAATAACAATACCAAACAGAATCAGGGTGGCTGGCCAAACACCAATAATAACGCCGGCCCACCTCAGAGTAACCAAGTCAACCAACAGTCGTATAACAAGTCACAACCCACCCAAAACCCAAATTTTAAACCTAACTATAACAACAAGGGTAACAACTCAAGACAAACAAGAATGTCTCATATGAGCGTTGACACTCAAAAGAATGATCCCACACCCATGGAGATTGGGATTTTAGAAGAAAATCAGGCAGAAGAGGAAGAGGAAGAACAGGTAAATTTTTTGATTCCTTGCCTAGAGCAACCTTACCCATAATAGTGTGGACAATAGGAAAAGAAAAAATTAGATGCTTAGTCGACACTGGTGCGACGACAAGCATCTTAAAATCAAGAATTCTCGAATTTCAATACCCCAAAACAGAACTCACCAAACCATGCTCTTATAAAACTCTTAACGGCATTAATGTCGTGAAATACAATATACCCTACTCGGGGACACTACAATGGAAACTTATAGATTTCTGAAACAAAAATTTCTCGGCAATAATAGGCCAAAATTTCTTAAAAGCCTTCAATGCCCAAATCAACAATACAGAGCGATATGTACAATTACTCGATAGAAAATTTTATTTTTTGGATTACGAATACCCAGAAGCAATGCACAATGCTTGTGCTCTGCAACCCGTGAACAGAGAAGAAATACGAGATCGCTTCAACCTCGCTCATTTAAATGACGAGGAACGTCGAGCCGTCGAAACCTTATTAGCGGAATCTGACGACTTATTTTTTCAAGAGGGGGACGTTTTGTCAGCAACAAACCAGATTTCCCACGAAATAATTACCACAGTGGACAAGCCTTTATATTCTAAAATATATAGATATCCCCAAATACATGAAAAAGAAATACATAGACAGATAAAGGAAATGCTTGAGCAGAATATAATAAAAAAGAGTAACTCACCCTACAACAGTCCCTTATGGATCGTCGAGAAAAAACTCGATAATTCAGGGTCAAAAAAATTCAGAATCGTCATCGATTACCGTAAACTAAACGAATTCACGGTCGATGACAGATTTCCAATCCCTAATCTAAACTCTCTATTGGACAAATTAGGTAGATCCCAATATTTCACAACCAAATTTTCACCAAATTCTCGTAAGAGAGGAAGACAGACCAAAAACGGCATTTTCAACACCGTCAGGTTACTATGAGTTTGTCAGAATGCCATTCGGACTAAAAAATGCTCCATCGACATTCCAGAGGCTCATGAATGAAGTCTTAAAAGATCATAATAATGACAACTGTGTCGTCTACATGGACGACATATTAATTTTTAGCACTTCCCTTCAGGAACATATGACCACCCTAAGGAAAATATTTAGAACCTTAAAGGAGGCAAATTTGAAAATTCAAGTAGATAAGTGTGACTTTCTTAAGAAAGAAACACAATTTCTTGGCCACATCCTGACCACTCACGGTATTAAACCGAACCCAGACAAAGTAAATATTATACAAAATTTAAAATTACCCAAAACGGCAAAACAGATTAAATCATTCCTGGGAATGACAGGATTTTACAGAAAGTTCGTTAAGGATTATGCAAAAATAGCATTCCCCATGTCAAGGTATCTGAAGAAAAACGAGACGATCAACACTGACGACCCAAGCTATATAACTGCATTCGAAAAGTTGAAGACACTAGTTACAAACAGTCCAGTCCTACGATACCCAAATTTTTCCAAGAAATTCACTGTCACCTCAGGCGCCAGTAATTTCGCGGTGGGAGCAGTGCTATCTCAAGAAAGCCACCCAATCGCATATGCATCCCGAACATTGAATCAACATGAATGCAATTACTCGACTATAGAGAAAGAGCTTCTAGCCATAGTGTGGGCCGTAAAGTACTTTCGACCGTATGTTTATGGTAGAGAATTCGACCTCGAGAGCGATCACCAACCCTTAAAATGGCTGATGGCTAAATATACGGGCAAAGATATAAACCCAAGACTGCAGAGATGGCTCATTAATCTAGGGGAGTACAAGTTCCATATAGAATACATAAAAGGAAAAAATAATAATATCGCTGATTTTTTGAGTAGGATTAAAGAAGACGAAATTAACCTAATGGAGGTCGAATCAACAGACGAAGAAGACAACAAATCCCTAACTGAAACGGTTCACTCTAAAGAAGAGGATCAGGGTTATAATATGTCCATATTAGAAACGGCAGTCAACAGATTCAAAACACAAATAATTTTCACAGAAAAGAAACCCAACACCATAGTACAAGTATTGGGCAGAAAAAGAATTTATATTAGCAAAAAAGACTTGGAAAACAACCAAGCAGTAAACATCCTCAGACGAGAAATAAGAACAGGAAAGATAGGAGTTTTTTCACACCTAAGCGACCATGAATTTTACCAATTTCAAAAAATATTGACAAAGGAATACACTTCCAATCCAAAAGTAAGGTTCGTAAAATGTACCAGGTTCGCTACAGACATAGAGTCCGAAGATGAGTTGCACACCCAAATAGCTCTGTTTCATAAAAACGAAAGTGGCCATTGCGGGATAGTTGCTACCTATCAGAAACTTAAACTTAAAATTTACCATCCCAATCTAAAAACACACATCCACAGAATAATAAATAATTGCGACGTTTGCAGTGGTGGAAAATATGATAGGAAACCCATTAAAAACAACTTCCATCTAACAGAAACACCAAAAACCTGCAACGAGATAATACATGTGGACACATTTGTGAATTCAAAACAATCTTTCATAATATTCATTGATAAATTCTCGAAACACGCCACTTGCTTGCCACTGACCGATAGAAACAGTATCACAATAGTAGAATACATTCAACAGTTCTTGTCCATTAAAGGGAAAGTCCAGAAATTTGTCTTCGACAACGAATTCAATAGCTTGAACGTCAGGGAATTCCTGGAAAAAGAAGGCATAGAATACCATTCAACAAAGCCAAATAGTCATACTGGCAACAGCGATGTCGAAAGACTTAATAATACATTGACAGAAAAAATTCGTACACTAAATATAGAAGAGAAAAGACCTATAATTGAACAAATGGCCAGAGCTGTATACTTTTACAACAATACACACCACACCACCACAAAATCTACACCGTTTGAAGTACAAAACCATAAAGTCGATCACAAGGAATTATATGACAGAATGTCAGCACAAAAAGTTGAAAAAATAGCAAAGCTAAACAATAACAGGGAAACTTATATAGAAACCAGAACAGAAGGATTTATAAAAAATTACAAAAACTTAAGACACAAGGAAGAACCCAAATTTAGGAAAACAACAAACATTAAAAGAGTTGCCAACACTGTCGACGGCAATGATCAACATAACCCCGATCCAGGCTGAAACCGGATTCATATCGCTGGGGGAAAGTACGGTGGAGCTGGCTAGCGAGTCCAAAATGGTCCTACATATAATAAGCCCAAACGAAAATTCTGGTTAAGAAAGATAGGCATAGGCTAGATACAGAGATAGAAACTATAAAAATCAAAATAAGATCCATAACCCCAAATTCGCTAGCAAGACAAAAACGCGGCCTTATCAACGCAATAGGAAAAACTCAGAAGTGGCTCACAGGTCTCATGGATGATGACGATAGGGAAATCATTATGAATCATCTCCTTAATAACCAAGAAAACCAAAATAACGTAATTAACAATATTAACAAACAAGTAAAAATAAATAACGACTTACAAAATTCTATTAACACACTTAAAGAAGTAATATTGGATGACAGGGAAAAAATAACCAAAACTCTTAACAACATTGAGACATATAATAATACCATGCTCAGAACAGACATAATGTATCATGACCAGCTGTTGAAGTTGAAATTTTTGCATGATAAAGTAAACACCATCTTGGACACAATAGCGTCAGCTAAATATAACCTCTTCCACCCCTCAATACTAACGAACGAAGAGTTTATACTTTATAATATAGATTTTTACAAAATTAAATTAATCCTATGACACTAATATAATCATAGCAATCAAAATACCAACTAACATAATAACTACCACAATATTCTTAATAACCCCACTAACTAATCAGAAGAACAAAAGAATCGACATGAGTCCCGAAAGAGTAATAAAAATAGAGAACAAAACTTATACATATGAGGAACAGAAAACAATAAATGAACTCAAACTTAGCTCTAACTGTATAATTAAAAGAAATTGTAAAATGATAGAAGATATAGAATTTAAGACAAAATTAATAAACGAAGGTACATTGTTAATAAGTAATGCACAAGATAATAAAACTCAATACAATTGCAACAATACCACCAATAGCGAAATATTAAGAGGAAACTTCCTCATAGAATTCACAAATTGCACAGTCCTCATAGATGAAATATACTACAAAAATAGCCAAGAAATTTATATACAATCATTTGCCAATGAAGAAGAGGAGGAAAACTCATTTAACTTCACCGAAAAGCAGACGTTTAAAGAAATCGTATTAAAAGAAATAGAAAACACAAAAACAATTAAAGAAATAAAAATACAAACAATAGTTTCCAACAGTTTTGGCATAGCATCAATTACTCTTGTACTCCTCTTCATAGGAATATATTCCTATAACAAATGTAAAAGAGGAATCCAGGAGAATCCCTCATCAAAGGGGGAGGAGTTATGCAACCAAGTAAAACAAATGAGCTTATGCATGATTATGCTGATAACAATGAGATCAGCATAATCATGCAAAGGTACTTGAACCGAGCTCAAGTTTCAAAAGCATAAGCAACAATGTTGTTTATGCTTGATCAACGATTTATAAAATAACGAAATGGGCATTCGCATATGCCAAAGAAAAATATATTTTTAGTCTTAAGATAGAATTGTAAATGGACAGAAGTCCAAGTTTTTCAATAAATTAATAAAAGACATCTGAAGATATAAAAAGAATATTATTATTCTTCTATTTTAAATTTTAACAAATATAATTCGCGCATAGATGAATTTGAAATTGCCTTTTTGGGCCAACGCTTATTTTAATTATTAGCCGCTTTTACGACTTATATTTATTTATTCTGTATCTGGCTTAATGCTTTGCCGCATTTGTGAGGTATATATGTATATATATTTATATTATATATTTGTGAGGTATATATATATGTATATATATTATATATTATATATTCCTCACAATATCCATATCGATACCCATAACGATATCCATATCGATATCTATATCGATATCCATATCGATATCCATATCGATATTCTTATCGATATCCATATCGAAATCCATATCCATATCGACATCCACATCGATATCCATATCGATATCCACATCGATATCCACATCGATATCCATATCGATATCCATATCGATATCCATATTGATATCCATATCGATATGCATTTTCATATCCATATCGATATCCACGTCGATATCCATGTCGATATCCATAACTATATCCATATCGATATCCATATCGATACCCATAACGATATCCATATCGATATCCATATCGATATCCATATCGATATCCATATTGATATCCATACCGATATCCATGTCGATATCTATAACTATATCCATATCCATATCGATACCCATAGCGATATCCATATCGATATCTATATCGATATCCATATTGATATCCATGTCGATATCCATATCGATATCCATATCGATACCCATGTCGATATGGATATGGATTTCGATATGGATATCGATAAGGATATCGATATGGATATCGATATGGATATCGATATAGATATCGATATGGATATCGATATGGATATCGATATGGATATCGATATCCATATCGATATCCATATCGATATCCATATCGATATGGATATCGATATGGATATCGATATGGATATCGATATGGATATCGATATGGATATCGATATGGATATCGATATGGATATCGATATGGATATCGATATCGATATCGGATATCGATATGGATATCGATATGGATATCGATATCCATATCGATATGGATATCAATATCCATATCGATATCCATATGGATATCGATATGGATATCGATATGGATATCGATATGGATATATATCGATATGGATATCCATATCGATATCCATATCGATATCGATATGGGTATCGATATGGATATCGATATGGATATCGATATCGATATGGATATCAATATGGATATCGATATGGATATCGATATCGATATAGATATCGATATGGATATCGATATCCATGGATATCGATATGGATATCGATATGGATATCGATATGGATATCGATATGGATATCGATATGGATATCGATATGGATATCGATATGGATATCGATATGGATATCGATATGGATATCGATATGGATATCGATATGGATATCGTGATATCGATATGGATATCGATATGGATATCGATATGGATATCCATATCGATATCCATATCGATATCCATATCGATATGGATATCGATATGGATATCGATATGGATATCGATATGGATATCGATATGGATATCGATATGGATATCGATATGGATATCGATATGGATATCGATATGGATATCCATATCGATATCGATATCCATATCGATATGGATATCGATATGGATATCGATATGGATATCGATATGGATATCGATATGGATATCGATATGGATATCGATATGGATATCCATATCGATATCCATATCGATATCCATATCGATATGGATATCGATATCGATATGGATATCGATATGGATATCGATATCCATATCGATATCCATATCGATATCCATATCGATATCCATATCGATATCCATATCGATATCCATATCGATATCCATATCGATATCCATATCGATATCCATATCGATATCTATATCGATATCCATATCGATATGGATATCGATATGGATATCCATATCGATATCCATATCGATATCCATATCGATATCCATATCGATATGGATATCGATATCCATATCGATATCCATATCGATATCCATATCGATATCCATATCGATATCCATATCGATATCCATATCGATATCCATATCGATATGGATATCGATATCCATATCGATATCCATATCGATATCCATATCGATATCCATATCGATATCCATATCGATATCCATATCGATATCCATATCGATATCCATATCGATATCCATATCGATATCCATATCGATATCCATATCGATATCCATATCGATATCCATATCGATATCCATATCGATATCCATATCGATATCCATATCGATATCGATATCCATATCGATATCCATATCGATATCCATATCGATATCCATATCGATATCCATATCGATATCCATATCGATATCCATATCGATATCCATATCGATATCCATATCGATATCCATATCGATATCCATATCGATATCCATATCGATATCCATATCGATATCCATATCGATATCCATATCGATATCCATATCGATATCCATATCGATATCCATATCGATATCCATATCGATATCCATATCGATATCCATATCGATATCCATATCGATATCCATATCGATATCCATATCGATATCCATATCGATATCCATATCGATATCCGATATCCATATCGATATCCATATCGATATCCATATCGATATCCATATCGATATCCATATCGATATCCATATCGATATCCATATCGATATCCATATCGATATCCATATCGATATCCCATCGATATCCATATCGATATCCATATCGATATCCATATCGATATCCATATCGATATCCATATCGATATCCATATCGATATCCTCGATATCCATATCGATATCCATATCGATATCCATATCGATATCCATATCGATATCCATATTCGATATCCATATCGATATCCATATCGATATCCATATCGATATCGATATCCATATCGATATCCATATCGATATCCATATCGATATCCATATCGATATCCATATCGATATCCATATCGATATCCATATCGATATCCATATCGATATCCATATCGATATCCATATCGATATCCATATCGATATCCATATCGATATCCATATCGATATCCATATCCATATCGATATCCATATCGATATCCTATATCGATATATCGATATCCATATCGATATCCATATCGATATCCATATCGATATCCATATCGATATCCATATCGATATCCATATCGATATCCATATCGATATCCATATCGATATCCATATCGATATCCATATCGATACCCATAACGATATCCATATCGATATCCATATCGATATCCATATCGATATCCATATCGATATCATATCCATATCGATATCCATATCGATATCCCATATCGATATCCATATCGATATCCATATCGATATCCATATCGATATCCATATCGATATCCATATCGATATCCATATCGATATCCCATATCCAATCGATATCCATATCGATATCCATATCGATATCCATATCGATATCCATATCGATATCCATATCGATATCCATATCGATATCCATATCGATATCCATATCGATATCCATATCGATGTCGATATCCATATCGATATCCATATCGATATCCATATCGATATCCATATCGATATCCCATATCGATATCCATATCGATATCCATATCGATATCCATATCGATATCCATATCGATATCCATATCGATATCCATATCGATATCCATATCGATATCCATATCATATCCATATCCATATCGATATCCCATCGATATCCATATCGATATCCATATCGATATCCATATCGATATCCATATCGATATCCATATCGATATCCATATCGATATCCATATCGATATCCATGTCGATATCAACGATATCCATATCGATATCCATATCGATATCCATATCGATATCCATATCGATATCCATATCGATATCCATATCGATATCCATATCGATATCCATATCGATATCCATATCGATATCCATATCGATATCCATATCGATATCCATATCGATATCCATATCGATATCCATATCGATATCCATATCGATATCCATATCGATATCCATATCGATATCCATATCGATATCCATATCGATATCCATATCGATATCCATATCGATATCCATATCGATATCCATATCGATATCCATATCGATATCCATATCCATATCATCCATATCGATATCCATATCGATATCCATATCGATATCCATATCGATATCCATATCGATATCCATATCGTATCCATATCCATATCGATATCCATATCGATATCCATATCGATATCCATATCGATATCCATATCGATATGCTATCGATATCCATATCGATATCCATATCGATATCGATATCGATATCCATATCGATATCCATATCGATATCCATA
Source organism: Drosophila neocordata (assembly GCA_018903615.1). NCBI lineage: Eukaryota > Metazoa > Arthropoda > Insecta > Diptera > Drosophilidae > Drosophila > Drosophila neocordata. The sequence goes on from JAEIGI010000222.1 coordinate 31,368, forward strand.
TCGATACCCTATCGATATCCATATCGATATCCATATCGATATCCATATCGATATCCATATCGATATCCATATCGATATCCATATCGATATCCATATCGATATCCATATCGATATCCATATCGATATCCATATCGATATCCATATCGATATCCATATCGATATCCATATCGATATCCATATCGATATCCATATCGATATCCATATCGATATCATATCCATATCGATATCCATATCGATATCCATATCGATATCCATATCGATATCCATATCGATATCCATATCGATATCCATATCGATATCCATATCGATATCCATATCGATATCCATATCGATATCCATATCCATATCGATATCCATATCGATATCCATATCGATATCCATATCGATATCCATATCGATATCCATATCGTATGATATCCCATATCGATATCCATATCGATATCCATATCGATATCCATATCGATATCCATATCGATATCCATATCGATATCCATATCGATATCCATATCGATATCCATATCGATATCCATATTGATATCCATATCGATATCCATATCGATATCCATATCGATATCCATATCGATATCCATATCGATATCCATATCGATATCCATATCGATATCCTATCGATATCCATATCGATATCCATATCGATATCCATATCGATATCCATATCGATATCCATATCGATATCCTATCGATATCCATATCGATATCCATAGCGATTTCCATATCGATATCCATATTGATAGTCATATCGATATCCATATCGATATCCATATCGATATCCATATCGATATCCATATGTCGTATCCATATCGATATCCATATCGATATCCATATCGATATCCATATCGATATCCATATCGATATCCATATCGATATCTATATCGTGTCATATCGATATCCATATCGATATCCATATTCGATATCCATATCGATATCCTTATCGATATCCATATCGATATCCATATCGATATCCCATATCGATATCCATATCGATATCCATATCGATATCCATATCGATATCCTATATCGATATCCATATCGATATCCATATCGATATCCATATCGATATCCATATCGATATCCCATATCGATATCCATATCGATATCCATATCGATATCCATATCGATATCCATATCGATATCCATATCGATATCCATATCGATATCCATATCGATATCCATATCGATATCCATATCGATATCCATATCGATATCCATATCGATATCCATATCGATATCCATATCGATATCCATATCGATATCCATATCGATATCCATATCGATATCCATATCGATATCCATATCGATATCCATATCGATATCCATATCGATATCCATATCCTATATCCATATCCATATCGATACCCATATCGATATCCATATCGATATCCATATCCATATCGATATCCATATCGATATCCATATCGATATCCATATCGATATCCATATCGATATCCATATCGATATCCATATCGATATCCATATCGATATCCATATCGATATCCATATCGATATCCTGTCGATTCATATCGATATCCATATCGATATCCATATCGATATCTCGTATTTCCATATCGATATCCATATCGATATCCATATCGATATCCATATCGATATCCATATCGATATCCATATCGATATCCATATCGATATCCATATCGATATCCATATCTTCGATACCCATATCGATATCCATATCGATATCCATATCGATATCCATATCGATATCCATATCGATATCCATATCGATATCCATATCGACTATCCATATCGATATCCATATCGATATCCATATCGATATCCATATCGATATCCTCGATATCGATATCCATATCGATATCCATATCGATATCCATATCGATATCCATATCGATATCCATATCGATATCCATATCGATATCCATATCGATATCCATATCGATATCCATATCGATATCCATATCGATATCCATATCGATATCCCATATCGATATCCATATCGATATCCATATCGATATCCATATCGATATCCATATCGATATCCATATCGATATCCATATCGATATCCATATCGATATCCATATCGATATCCATATCCATATCGATATCCATATCGATATCCATATCGATATCCATATCGATATCCATATCGATATCCATATCGATATCCATATCGATATCCATATCGAAATCCATATCGATATCCATATCGATATCCATATCGATATCCATATCGATATCCGCATCGATATCCATATCGATATCCATATCGATATCCATATCGATATCCATATCGATATTATCCTATCGTATCCATATCGATATCCATATCGATATCCATATCGATATCCATATCGTATATCCATATCGATATCCATATCGATATCCATATCGATATCCATATCGATATCCATATCGATTATCCATATCGATATCCATATCGATATCCATATCGATATCCATATCGATATCCATATCGATATCCATATCGATATCCATATCGATATCTCGATATCCATATCGATATCCATATCGATATCCATATCGATATCCATATCGATATCCATATCGATACCCATATCGATATCCATATCGATATTATCCCTATCCATATCCATATCCATATCGATATCCATATCGATATCCATATCGATATCCATATCGTATATCCATATCGATATCCATATTCGATATCCATATCGATATCCATATCGATATCCATATCGATATCCATATCGATATCCCATATCGATATCCATATCGATATCCATATCGATATCCATATTCGATATCCATATCGATATCCATATCGATATCCCATATCGATATCCTATCCATATCCGATATCCCATATCGATATCCGATATCCATATCGATATCCATATCGATATCCATATCGATATCCATATCGATATCCATATCGATATCCATATCGATATCCATATCGATATCCATATCGATATCCATACTATATATCCATATCGTTCTATGCCATATCGATATCCATATCGATATCCATATCGATATCCTACCCATATCGATATCCATATCGATATCCATATCGATATCCATATCGATATCCATATCGATATCCATATCGATATCCATATCGATATCCATATCGATATCCATATCGATATCGATATCCATATCGATATCCATATCGATATCCATATCGATATCTTTCCATATCGATATCCATATCGATATCCATATCGATATCCATATCGATATCCATATCGATATCCATATCGATATCCATATCGATATCCATATCGATATCCATATCGATATCCATATCGATATCCATATCGATATCCATATCGATATCCATATCGATATCCATATCGATATCCATATCGATATCCATATCGATATCCATATCGATATCCATATCGATATCCATATCGATATCCATATCGATATCCATATCGATATCCATATCGATATCCATATCGATATCCATATCGATATCCCATGTCGATATCCATATCGATATCCATATCGATATCCATATCGATATCCATATCGATATCCATATCGATATCCATATCGATATCCATATCGATATCCATATCGATATCCATATCGATATCCATATCGATATCCATATCGATATCCATATCGATATCCATATCGATATCCATATCGATATCCATATCGATATCCATATCGATATCCATGTCGATATCCATATCGATATCCATATCGATATCCATATCGATATCCATATCGATATCCATATCGATATCCATATCGATATCCATATCGATATCCATATCGATATCCATATCGATATCCATATCGATATCCTATTCATATCGATATCCATATCGATATCCATATCGATATCCATATCGATATCCATATCGATATCCATATCGATATCCATATCGATATCCATATCGATATCCATATCGATATCCATATCGATATCCATATCGATATCCATATCGATATCCATATCGATATCCATATCGATATCCATATCGATATCCATATCGATATCCATATCGATATCCATATCGATATCCATATCGATATCCATATCGATATCCATATCGATATCCATATCGATATCCATATCGATATCCATATCGATATCCATATCGATATCCATATCGATATCCATATCGATATCCATATCGATATCCATATCGATATCCATATCGATATCCATATCGATATCCATATCGATATCCATATCGATATCATATCCATATCGATATCCATATCGATATCCATATCGATATCCATATCGATATCCATATCGATATCCATATCGATATCCATATCGATATCCATATCGATATCCATATCGATATCTCATATCGATATCCATATCGATATCCATATCGATATCCATATCGATATCCATATCGATATCCATATCGATATCCATATCGATATCCATATCGATATCCATATCGATATCCATATCGATATCCATATCGATATCCATATCGATATCCATATCGATATCCATATCGATATCCATATCGATATCCATATCGATATCCATATCGATATCCATATCGATATCCATATCGATATCCATATCGATATCCATATCGATATCCATATCGATATCCATATCGATATCCATATCGATATCCATATCGATATCCATATCGATATCCATATCGATATCCATATCGATATCCATATCGATATCCATATCGATATCCATATCGATATCCATATCGATATCCATATCGATATCCATATCGATATCCATATCGATATCCATATCGATATCCATATCGATATCCATATCGATATCCATATCGATATCCATATCGATATCCATATCGATATCCATATCGATATCCATATCGATATCCATATCGATATCCATATCGATATCCATATCGATATCCATATTCGATATCCATATCGATATCCATATCGATATCCATATCGATATCCATATCGATATCCATATCGATATCCATATCGATATCCATATCGATATCCATATCGATATCCATATCGATATCCATATCGATATCCATATCGATATCCATATCGATATCCATATCGATATCCATATCGATATCCATATCGATATCCATATCGATATCCATATCGATATCCATATCGATATCCATATCGATATCCATATCGATATCCATATCGATATCCATATCGATATCCATATCGATATCCATATCGATATCCATATCGATATCCATATCGATATCCATATCGATATCCATATCGATAACTATATCGATATCCATATCGATATCCATATCGATATCCATATCGATATCCATATCGATATCCATATCGATATCCATATCGATATCCATATCGATATCCATATCGATATCCATATCGATATCCATATCGATATCCATATCGATATCCATATCGATATCCATATCGATATCCATATCGATATCCATATCGATATCCATATCGATATCCATATCGATATCCATATCGATATCCATATCGATATCCATATCGATATCCATATCGATATCCATATCGATATCCATATCGATATCCATATCGATATCCATAACTATATCGATATCCATATCGATATCCATATCGATATCCATATCGATATCCATATCGATATCCATATCGATATCCATATCGATATCCATATCGATATCCATATCGATATCCATATCGATATCCATATCCATATCGATATCCATATCGATATCCATATCGATATCCATATCGATATCCATATCGATATCCATATCGATATCCATATCGATATCCATATCGATATCCATATCGATATCCATATCGATATCCATATCGATATCCATATCGATATCCATATCGATATCCATATCGATATCCATATCGATATCCATATCGATATCCCATATCGATATCCATATCGATATCCATATCGATATCCATATCGATATCCATATCGATATCCATATCGATATCCATATCCATATCGATATCCATATCGATATCCATATCGATATCCATATCGATATCCATATCGATATCCATATCGATATCCATATCGATATCCATATCGATATCCATATCGATATCCATATCGATATCCATATCGATATCCATATCGATATCCATATCGATATCCATATCGATATCCATATCGATATCCATATCGATATCCATATCGATATCCATGTCGATATCCATAACTATATCGATATCCATATCGATATCCATATCGATATCCATATCGATATCCATATCGATATCCATATCGATATCCATATCGATATCCCATATCGATATATATGGATATCCATATCGATATCCATATCGATATCCATATCGATATCCATATCGATATCCATATCGATATCCATATCGATATCCATATCGATATCCATATCGATATCCATATCGATATCCATATCGATATCCATATCGATATTCATATCGATATGCATATCGATATCCATATCGATATCCATATCGATATCCATATCGATATCCATATCGATATCCATATCGATATCCATATCGATATCCATATCGATATCCATATCGATATCCATATCGATATCCATATCGATATCCATATCGATATCCATATCGATATCCATATCGATATCCATATCGATATCCATATCGATATCCATATCGATATCCATATCGATATCCATATCGATATCCATATCGATATCCATATCGATATCCATATCGATATCCATATCGATATCCATATCGATATCCATATCGATATCCATATCGATATCCATATCGATATCCATATCGATATCCATATCGATATCCATATCGATATCCATATCGATATCCATATCGATATCCATATCGATATCCATATCGATATCCATATCGATATCCATATCGATATCCATATCGATATCCATATCGATATCCATATCGATATCCATATCGATATCCATATCGATATCCATATCGATATCCATATCGATATCCTATCGATATCCATATCGATATCCATATCGATATCCATATCGATATCCATATCGATATCCATATCGATATCCATATCGATATCCATATCGATATCCATATCGATATCGATATCCATATCGATATCCATATCGATATCCATATCGATATCCATATCGATATCCATATCGATATCCATATCGATATCCATATCGATATCCATATCGATATCCATATCGATATCCATATCGATATCCATATCGATATCCATATCGATATCCATATCGATATCCATATCGATCATATCGATATCCATATCGATATCCATATCGATATCCATATCGATATCCATATCGATATCCATATCGATATCCATATCGATATCCATATCGATATCCATATCGATATCCATATCGATATCCCATATCGATATCCATATCAATATCCATATCGATATCCATATCGATATCCATATCGATATCCATATCGATATCCATATCGATATCCATATCGATATCCATATCGATATCCATATCGATATCCATATCGACTATCCATAGTCGATATCCATATCGATATCGTATCGATATCGATATCCATATCGATATCCATATCGATATCCATATCGATATCCATATCGATATCCATATCGATATGCATATCGATATGCATATCGATATCCATATCAATATCCATATCGATATCCGATATCGATATGGTATCAATTTCGATATGGATATCCATATGGGTATCCAGATATTGATATTGATATATCGATATCCTTATGGATATCGATAAGGATATCCATATGGGTATCCCGATATCGATATCGATATCGGTATCCATGTGAACCATCCATATGGATATCGATATGGATATCGATATTTGATATCCATATCGTACTATCCATGTCGATATCGATAACTGTATCGATATCGATATCCCATATAGATATCCATATTGGTCTATGTCGATATCCCTTATCGATATTTATATCAATATGGATATCACAACGTATATCCGTATGGATATCAATATTGATATCGATATGGATATCGATATCGATGTCGATATGGATATCGATATGAACATATCGATATCGATATCGATATGGATATCGAATTATAGATATCGATATGGATATCGATATCGACTATCAATATGTATATCAAAATGCATATCGATATGCATATCGAATATGGATTTATCGATATCGATATCGATATGGATATCGATATGGATTTTGACTATCGATATCGATATGGGTATCGATATCGATATCGACAAGCATAAAATTCTCCACCCTGGATATCCATATGGATATCCATATGGATATCCATATTGATATCCATATCCGTCTCCGTATGGATATCCATAAGTATATCGATATGGATATCGATACGGATATCGATATGGATATCGTTATGGATATCGATATGGGTATCGATATGGATATCGTTATCGATTATCCATATGGATATCGACATCGATATCGATATGGATATCGCTTATAGGGATCTTATCGATATCCATATCAATATTGCTATCGATATGACTCATATCAATATGGAATATCGATATGCATATCGATATCCATATCGATATCCATATCATTATATCCCATATCGATATCCCTTATCAACTATCCATATCGTCTCCATATTTGATATTATCGATACCGATATCCATGTCGATATCCGCCTTTATATCCATATCCATATCGATACCCATAAGCGTATACATATTGATATCCCATATCGATATCCATATCGATATCCATGTCGATTTTCCATATCGATATCCATATCGATATCTATAT
>JAEIGI010000311.1:0-18204 GCA_018903615.1 Drosophila neocordata
GTCCTCTGCCTACGACAACCAGGTTCAACAATTCTTGGGATGTACCCTGAGCTGAGCCACGCAAGAACAGGATTAACAACAAGTCCACCTATCAGCCTGGGCTGGACGCTAAGCCAATAGATCTTAACGTCTACCAACTGTCGGACACACGCGTAGATGCTCAACGCGCCTGCAGGAATTGCAGTGAACAAGGACATTTTGCCCACCAATGTACCAACCGACGCAGACTTTTCTGCTGGGAATGCGGAAGAAGAGGCATTCGAACCATCGAATGCTGCCAACGTTCGGGAAACGCCGAGCACATTTGTTTGAACGGGGATCAAACAAAGGAAGCGCCAAATCATCCCCAAGTATAAACCGACTTCAATTCGCTGAAGGACGCCTGCTAGCATTAATACAAATCAATGGTCACGAGATAAACGCAACGTTGGACACCGGAGCTAGAAGAAGCTTCATCAGCCATTCTTTGGCACAACAGGTGTCAGCCACAGAAGACTGGAAACAAATACGCGCCGCTATCAACTTAGCCGACGGATCTCGCAAGGAGATCACCCAAGCCATCGAAGCCGACGTGTGGTTAGGAATATCACACACCAAGTTACCATTGTTAATTCTACCAGGCATTATGGACCAGATCATTCTGGGTTCAGATTTCCTCCGTGGTATTGGTACCACGATCCAATGCGGAGAAAATTTCATCAGATTGGAACCTACTGCAACACAGTCCAATGGATCATTCACCAGAGTTGATACTATCACAGAGTCTAGTATCAGGCCACCGATCAAGCCGACGATAATTACCAGACGTAAACCACAGCCCAAGTTAACCACAGCTGACCCAACGGTCTACCAAACGAACAAAAGCCCAACTGAGAGTTGGACCAGACGTGCAGCTCTACCTCCCCCATCTGACCATGCGATAAGGAACAACCCCTTCCGCAAACAAGTAGAAGGAAGCCGCTCACGTAAGTCAACGAAACTTAATCTAATAACCACAACACTGCCAGTGACACAATGAAGGACGACCGTCCCATTAAGCAGAGATACTACCCCCGCAATCCAGCACAGCAGAAGATCATCAATGATACCGTAGACCAATTACTGCTGGAACGCCGCATAGAACCATCCAAAAGCCCACACAGCGCCCCCATCGTATTAGTGGGTAAGAAAACTGGTGACATGCGCATGTGTATAGATTTCAGGCAACTCAATGCCCAATCTATACGAGATGCCTACCCTCTACCCAGGATTAATCATATATTAGAGAAACTTCGGCACGCGAAGTTCATCTCCACATTGGACCTCAAGAGCGGATACTGGCAAATCCCATTGGCCAGATCCAGTCGCGAATGCACAGCTTTCACAGTCCCCGGTCGTGGGCTGTTTCAATGGAAAGTTATGCCATTTGGACTACATTCAGCAGCCGCCACATTTCAACGCGCTTTGGATAGCGTAATAGGCCCCGAAATGGATCCTTTTGCTTTCGCCTACCTAGACGACATCATCGTTGTAGGCAGCACACTGGAGGAACACATGACGCATCTACGAGAAGTTTTTCGCAGGCTACGAGAAGCTAACTTGCGTATAAACCAAGCAAAATGCAGGTTCTTCAAGCGCAGGATACAATTCCTCGGACATGTTATCAGTGAACAAGGGATTCACACGGATCCTGAAAAGGTAGCCGCAGTGCGCGAGCTATCACCCCCTACTAATGTACGCCAGCTTCGCCGATGCCTAGGCATCGCCTCCTGGTATCGCCGCTTCGTTCCAGAGTTCTCCAACGTCGTTCAGCCTATCACTAAATTGCTGAAAAAGAATGCCAAGTGGAATTGGGATCGTGAGCAACAAGCCGCATTTGAAGAGCTGAAATCTCGACTAACTTCTGCTCCCATATTAGCTTGTCCTGATTTTAATTCCAAGTTCTATTTACAGACCGATGCCAGCGATTATGGATTGGGTGCAGTCTTGACCCAATATCAAGAAGGTACAGAACGAGTAATAGCGTATGCCAGCCGACGACTACTTGCTCCCGAGGAAAACTACTCAGCAACTGAGAAAGAGTGCCTCGCCATCGTCTGGGCAATACGCAAGATGCGCTGCTATTTAGAAGGCTACCGATTCGAAGTTATCACGGATCATCAGGCCCTTAAATGGCTCAACTCCATAGATAATCCAACAGGACGCATCGCTCGTTGGGCCCTCGAACTACAACAATACGAGTTCGACATCCAGTACCGCCGAGGGAAGCTAAACATAGTAGCAGACGCCCTCTCTCGACAGCCCTTAGAGGTGTTAAACAGCATACAGGATACCCTGCCAAAGTGTACATGGTGGCGTAAAATCAAACGCCAAATCGATGAACAACCTGACCAGTTTCCCGACTACCGATACGAAGGTGATCAACTCTACCGTAGGAGAGATCACCACCCAGAAGAAGATGACCCCATTCCATGGAAGCTATGTGTACCAAAGGAAAACCGAGAACGAGTACTACAGGAATGCCACAATGAACCCACAGCAGGGCATTTAGGAATCAGGAAAACAATAATCAGAATAGCCCAGAAATACTATTGGCCTGGATTCTTCCGTGACGTCACACGTCATGTTCGCAGCTGCATACAATGCCAACGATACAAAGTAGATCAAACAAAACCAGCAGGAAAGATGTTCACCCGCCAAGTCAAGGAACCATTTAGCATAGTATGCACGGATTTTGTCGGCCCTCTACCCCGGTCGAAACAAGGTAACACAGTCTTGTTAGTCTTTCTAGATGCCTACAGTAGATGGGTGGAGCTCATACCTTTGCGTAAAGCTACCACTACTGCATTGGAAAAGGCATTCCGAGAAAGAATCATAGCAGGATTCGGAACTCCCCGTACCCTCGTCTGCGACAATGGAACGCAGTTTACCAGTAAATCATTCAGAGAACTTTGTAACAGAGCTGGAGTAGAACTTCAGTACACCGCGCCGTATACCCCACGGCAGAACCCCACGGAAAGAGCTAACCGAACTATCAAGACGATGATAGCTCAATACCTAGGAGAAGACCAGAGCAATTGGGATCAACTACTCCCCGAATTCACATTAGCTATCAACTCAAGCGTCTGTGATTCAACAGGATTCACCCCAGCTTTTCTAGTGTTGGGAAGAGAACCACGTATTCCTGGAGCATTGTACGATGAAGCTACCCCTGGTCTAGGAACACCGCCATGGTCACCCGAATCCCGAGCACAACGCATGGCCGACGTATTCAAATTGGCCCAGACCAACATGCAGCAGGCATCATTAGACCAAAGCCGGCACTATAACCTACGACGCCGAGAATGGAGACCAGCCGTTGGCGATCTGGTCTTACTTAGACAACACCATTTGTCTAAAGCAGCAGAAGGCTTTGCAGCCAAACTGGCCCCGAAGTTTGACGGGCCCTACAAAGTAATCAAGTTTATTTCCAGAAACATAGTCCGCCTACAAGAAGCCCATGGAAGACAACGACGCACAGCAAGCATAGATGACCTCAAACCATTGCAACAAACAGAGGCCCAGCAGACATCCCCATGAATCAGAAGAAGCCCATGGAAGACAACGACGCACAGCAAGCATAGATGACTTCAAACCATTGCAACAAACAGAGGCCCAGCAGACATCCCTATGAATCAGAAGAAGCTACCATACCAGAGATGAGTCAACTCACAGGGGCCACTTGATGGAGAGTGTGCTCTCCCAACGTCCCTGTCCCCCTAAGGGGGAATCTCTGCAACGTAACCCGAGGGCGCTTCGCGCCAACAGGCAAGAGTAATCATGAACAACGTTCATGGTTAATTTAAGTTAGCATGTAATTTTTATTTTTAAGATATTTTTCGCCCTTTGTAAACCACACTGATAGGGTAATAGGGTATCAACGATAGGGTATCACAAGTCAGAGTATTCAATGTATATTTTTCACAGCAGCATGGCAACGCCAATCTACAGCGTCGACGAAATCGTAGCCATCATCAGGCAGTTGGTGTCAACCTGGGAGGCGGAGTTCGCTAACCCTGAGTCGCAACGCGAGCCCACCCCACGGTTGGACCAACCCATGCAGCCCTCGTCGAGCGATCCTTCCGCACCTGTAGCCCTACACGAGCCCACTGAGGCAGAGACATACAACTGTTTCCAGCTAGTAGACGCCCCCGAGAGACCGACAATACAATCGGTACAAGTACTTGGGTTTCACCTCGAGCTAGCAGATCTTGCCTGCTTCGACCCAGGCAAATTCGCCAACTACAGAGGATGGAGTCCTTCGCCTAAAGTTCAAGATCAAGCAAACGATGAGGACAGAGCAACGCCGCCTTACCCACCAAGATCCCCGGTGAACTCGCCAATGCAGTCTCCATCCCCAGACCCAAGGAGGTTATCACCCTGCTACCGCTCTCCGTCGCCCTACAGTCCTCCAGGTGGAAGTCCGTCCCGTCATGCCATCGTCGATCCCGAGACGGGAGAAATCTGGGTACCACCGATTCCCGACATTCACATCAGCATGGAAGGTCACCCCGATACCTACGATCCAATGAGTGACCAAGAATCTGACGAGACCATTTCCGAGCCACCCAGTCCACTGGCACCTTACCCCGATTTTGAGGACATTTCGCCACCTTCCTCACCCGTCTTTCCGATAGTAGTGGATACCCCTGATTCACCCCCATTGAACGAGTCCGTAGTCAATTGGCAACCTGTACCAGAAGGATGGAGGACTAAACGAATAGCAGACACAGTCCCTGAAGAATTGATCACCGAAGTCCAGAAGCGAGGACGGCGGGATAAAGATACCCGATTTCTACATGAAGTAGCCGGGATGGTGTACAAGGTACACGTCAACCCATCACAGCGCGTCACCGTGTCATTTCTTCGTCCAGCCCACCCGAAGTAAAGGGGGGTGTGACGAAGCACTTTTCAAAGCTTCGCCCCAATGAAGGGGATATATATATATTCATTTCCTTGTTATTATTTCTAGTTTAATTAGTATTAAGTTCATGAAGTCATTATAAGTTTATTCTCTGACTTGTTGATAGTATTTTTATTAGTAGAACTAGTTCCCTTAGAGCATCTCTAAATCAGACCACCGCCAGTACACACACACATACATACACATACATCGGGCCACCAAAGAAATGAAACAAGCAATGCAACGGGACTTGCCCAAAAGTCGCCAGTTGCTACTGCGCAGTTTCTATTGCCGCCTATATACATATGTACGCATGTCACGCCATATATATATGTATGTTTCTATGCATATATGTATGCGCATGTCACGCCATATATATGTATGTAGCAATAGGAATTGCAACGGGACTTGCGAATGAAGACGACAGAGTTATTGCGCAGTTTCTTTTGTTCTAGAAACTTCTAGACGCCCAAGCTACGCATGCGTTACGGTAAATGCATCGATCGCGTCATCGCCAAAATGCGGTGGCAACTTTTGATTGGTCGCTGCCGACGTCAGCGACAAAATCAAAGGCCAAGGGCTGTCGAAAATTAAATCGACAGATCAGTTGAGCTAGGACCGAGCAACAGATAAGTTGAAAACATTAAAAGTGCAGTGCGTGGACAAACATATCGAGTGGAAGTAAAGTGTCCCCTACAGCCAAGATAATAATCTCCAAGTACCTTTCTTGGTAATCCAAAGTAATCCAGAAGACTACAGAGACACCAAATTAAACAAAAATCATCAGAAACAGAGCTAAGCAAGGGTGTGTACAGCGGGTGAGTCCAACCAGTGGCCAACAGGGCTACTCCCCCAGATTATTAGGTCAAGTGTGGTAAATCAATATCAGGTTAGATATAAGTAGTATTTAGGTCCGAGGGACATTAATAAACTTTATAATGTTTGACCCCGAATCTCAAAACCAGTCTTAATGATTTATCCTCAACATTACATCCTGTCATTTTAGTTCCCTCTATTATCTAAATGTTTACGTACTGTACTTGCATGTAGTGTGTGTTTCGTAGTATTTGTATTTTATGTAGGGAGCCATGTAAATCATATTAATTTTAGTCAATGTCCGGGTGACACCCTAATTGACTAGGATAATATGATTTGTCTAGTGCTACCCGACTAGGAACTTTATCAGACCAATGTCCGGGTGACACCCTAGTTGATCTGATGAAGATTCTTGGGCCATTAGTAGTTCGTTTGTACTTGTAGCGATTCTGGATAATTCCTATTTTATTTAAGCCAATGTCCGGGTGACACCCTAGTTGACTTAAATAATAGGAATTATCCAATGAGTCGCCACTGGATAATTCAAACAGGCCAAGGTCCGGGTGACACCCTACTTGACCTGGTTGAATTGCCTGGGCTAATCCCAACGTGTTTGTTTCTCAAGCCGATGTCCGGGTGACACCCTAGTCGGCTTGATACCCTTCCCTTGTATTTGTTAATCGTTTAGTAGACGTCGATCACCCTACTCCTTTCCTTTTTCCCTCCCCTGTTAGGTATAGTTAAAGCAATCACTGATTAGAGCAAGCCAACTCTTTTCCTCCATAAAAAATAATATAAATTATTAACTCACTTGTTGGCTGTGTGATAATGTCATGCACGTCAAGTGTGGCGGTTACACGGCCAAAATTGAGGGACAGTTTGGAGCAAAGAGGTGGTCTCAAATGGGGATGCGACTCATGCCGAGAAGTGGAAATCGAAATGAGGGTGTTCATGAGGCAGACCAGGGACAAGTTTAAGAAACTGTCATCTGGTTTGTTTTCGTAAACTCATTGATGAGTTTAACGCTTTGGCGACAGGGTTCAAAAACTATAGGCTGTTGAATGAGTCTCCAAAGTCTGTCCCTGCATCTACCGGTGCCTATCCCTCCGTCACTGCTCACAGGCAACCCTCCGCAGCTCATATCGTTTACCACCCCCGTCACACAGGGTGGGCGTAAAGATGAGGCCATTTCCGTTTCTCCTGGAAATGGTATTTTTATACAGACGAATGAAACTGTAGTTTCCTAACAGTCCGGGCAACTACCAAATTCTTTGGTTATTGCCAACAGCCGTCCAGTTAGAGGAACACAATTAATGAGGCCTCTGCCTGCAGTATCACCAAGAAACATATATTTGATGCTTGATCCCGAAACTTCTTCGGATGATGTCTTAGGTTACATTAAGATAAAAATGCATACATTAAGCATCAAAAATAGCGGTGGAAAAATCTAAATTTAATTATTTTAGGGACATCTCTTCCTTTAAAATTAGTGTCGCGGTTGAACTGTTTGACTCTGTAGTAACAGCTTTTGGCCGAATCACATTTTAGTGAAGAATATACGGATAAAAAGAAAACTCGTGGCTTAGTTAGGCTTCCTCCCACTTCTACTTCTATTGCTTCCGGAACATCAGCATCTGCTGGTGTTCCAAAAAACTAATTTCGTCCCTTAATCTGGCCTATCAGAACGTAAGAGGACTTAAATCTAAGCTTAATAGACTTTATGTAGATGGTCTAGTATTTGATTATAAAATTTTAGTATTTTCAGAGACTTGGTTAAAACCTGACATTAACGATGTATCGGTTCTGTCTGCATAATTTTCAATCTTCAGGTGTGATCGCATTTCGCGTGTAAGCGGAGGAGTCTTGATTGCCATTGACTCGACTTTATCTTCTGACCGGATTCAATCTCCTGATAACCAGGAGATCGAGTTTGTAAGAGTCAAGGTCAGTCTCAAGGCTTTCTCTGTATACATTACTTGCTCGTACATCCCGTCACAATCCGACATGGTGGTGTACAATAAACACTTGGTTTCTATCCAACACATCTCATTTTTACTGTCTGATAGAGACATGTTAATTGTTCTCGGTGACTTTAATTTACCGGAAATAGTATGGTCTGGTTTGTTGCTTCCTTCTATTTCACATTGCTTTATTGAAGGTCTTTTCGAGTTATCTTTGACTCAAATAAATCCAGCCCCTAACAAGAATAATAGATCTTTGGATCTAATATTTGTTCTCGATTCCACCAATGGTGCAGTTTCTAGAATAAACCCTCTTGTGCTGCCTGAAGATAGTTTTCATCCTACTTTGGAGTTAACTATTGATCTTCCGTATCGTGTACCGACTGTTGGTGCCTGTCCTGCGGTTAAATCCCTTAATTTTCGCAAGACCAATTTTATTAAGTTAAATGAGCTCATTCTTAAGACTGAATGGTCTACCCTGTATAGTTGTTCAAATATTACCCAAGCTATTTCTCTGTTTTATAACACTCTTGGTTCGTTTTTTTAGGTTTGTGTACCGCTGAGGATCCCAGTGGCATTCTCGGAAGCTAACTAACCTGAAAAATGTAAAACCGAGGTGTTAGAAAATTTACAAGAAATCGCTTAATACGCAATGCTATAAGGATTACCTTCAGCGTTGTAAATTAGAATTTTCCAGTAATCCTAAACAATTTTATAGCTTTGTGAATTCCAAACGCAAAATGTCTGTCTATCCATCATGCTTATCTCTTGAAAACAATATAGCGAGTTCTGATCAAGCCACCGCTGATTTGTTTGCAGACTTTTTTACAACAACCTATTCCTCAGCGGAATATCGATCAGACATTTCGTATCCTTACCAGGTAAAAAGCTCTAACTGCATTTACAGTCCTTCGATCGATGAAGGTTCGCTTCTAAGCGTGCTTAATTTAGTGAAACCTGTCATCTCTCCTGGTCCTGATGGAATACCAGGTTGCGTTCTCAGATTTTGCGCCGAGGCTTTATGTAAGCTAATTCGTAAACTTTTTTTTTGTCTGTCAAACCTTCCACGTTCCCAGCTATCTGGAAGGAATCCTATATAGTTCCTCTCCATAAAAGCGGTAAAAAATCGGAAGCATCCAACTAAAGGGGTATTTCTAAATTGTCCGCTATACCTGAAACTTTTGAAAAATTAATCACTTCTCAATTGCAACATTTTTGTAGATCTATAATTTCACCATCTCAACATGGGTTTGTGAAATGTCTACTACCACTAACTTTTTAGAATTTACTTCTTTAACGATCGAAGGATTTAGAAATACAAGGCAAACTGATGTCATATATACTGATTTCAGTACTATATCTATAAAGGTCGAGTCTATATCTATAAAGCATTACTCTACGATTGGTAAGAGAAGGAAAAGAAGTCTACTAGAGTACGATGGCAAATTGACATTACGATCCCAGTTCAGACCACGAAGAGCAAAAAGCAAGAACTGTTTTTGAACCGACTCAATTCTTGCTTGGTGTGACTCATACTGAGGTGACCAGATGCAAGATGCATATTCTAAAATAGGACGTACCAGTGAGGTGAAAAGAATTTTAGTTGTATATGTATCGTCAAACTCCTTTGACCATCTCTTTACAAACGAGAGAGGCAGTGTGCTTTACTCAACAACAAAACTTACAGTTTTGTTTTTGTGTTTGCATAGACTTTGATTTTCTGTTTTTGCGGTAATTCTTTCGCTTGCTTTCGCGCTCTTTATACACAGTTGCGTTGTTGTTTTGTACTTGCTGTCTTGTGTTTTGTGCTTGCTGTCTTGTGTTTTTATTACTCGCGACCGCCACTCTCTTGCTTGTAACCGTCTTTGTTGTTGTGTGCTATTCTGATTCTGTCTCGTCTTTTTCGGTGCACAGAAAGACATTAACCCTTGTGTTTCACTTTGGTTAGTATACACCTTGTCTTATCGAATTTAAAATACTTTTTTAAATTTTTATTTTTTTTTTTTTTTTTTGCTTTTAAAAAAATTTATATTTAATAATAGTTGTCTGCTCGTTCAAAAAATTAAAAATTTACTTTTATTCTTAACTATCTAGCTCGTAGTTAGTTCTAATTATTACTGTAATTGTCGTCCGTTGTCCTCGCGATTTCGTCTTTTGCCTACTGTCTGATAGCGTTAGCGCGTAACAGGCATTGTCCTGGTGTCGCTTGGACCACTTGAACGTACTTCGCATTGTACGCGTCAACGTCCAGAAGAAGAAAAAAAAAAATCAAAAAAAAAAAAAAAGATTCACTACTGCATCTATTTCTTTTAAGCTGTCTATTCCAATTAATCCGTCAAAGAAGGAATGGAAGTTAAATAAGAGGAGAGAAAAAAACGAGTCCTTATTGAAATTTTTGAAAAGGGGAATGACACATTTTTTGTAAAATTGATGTGTAGATGTAGATGTGAATTTAAAACTGTGGTGATTCTGATCGGAGTTTGAAGTTCTAACTGTTCCGATTTTTTTACGTATTTTGGATTTATAAAAGAGAAAGTTGCGCCTGTATCTATCAAGAATTTTAAATGTTTATGGGGGCCTATGGACAATCTGATGTACGGCAATGGGGTATTAGCGTCTTTATTTATTAAGTACTGTTGAGATTGCGTCTGGCCAGCTGCGGGTCATGAGAGTCTCAAAATAAAAATTAAAACATATATTCTGAGCGAATACTTCTTATTGCTTTATTGAATATTTTCCATTGTTCAATTGCATGTATTGTATGCTGTATTGTGTGTATTGCATTTACATGTATTCTGTATTGCTGAAATCTATAAATTTCTATTAATTTACATTTCATTTCATTTTTCTTAAACTTCATTTCTTACATTTGTGTTTCTTTTGCACTCACTTCCGCTCTCTCTGCTTGCCAAATTTATTCTAACTAAGCGCCGTCGCAGCGGCTCCAGTTAAGCTCAAAGAGCAAAAGCAAAGAGAGCAACTTTACATAATACGGGACTTTTCGGATAAAGGGTCAGGGGCGAACTTCGACAAACTACTTTGGCGCGGGGCGTACTTCATTCGCACCGCAACATTCCCCACCCCGTAACTCACTAACATCCTTGATTTGTGGGTTACCCTCTAAGTCTAGTTTGTCCAACTTCACTGAGGATCGTGTGACAAGTCCCTTGATTGTGCGAACAGCAGCGGTTGTCTGCTCCAATGCAGCTCGTAATGCTTCCTCTCGAACACCAGTCTCGGGTATAATTTCTGAAAGTATAGATTTAGTTGAACGTACCAATCGTTCCCATACGCCTCCCATATGCGGCGCACCGGGAGGGTTAAATTTAAATTCCAACGTTGGGTATTGCTTTTCCACCTCCAAAGTGGATATTCGCTCAATGTGCTCTTTTAAGACTCGGCTAGCTCCTCGAAAGTTGGTACCGTTGTCCGACAACATGCGGCGCGGTACTCCTCTTCTAGCCACAAATGCTTTTAGCACACAGAGGAACGAATCCGTTGATAACGATGCAGCAATCTTCAAATGTACTGCTCTTGTCGTGAGGCATGTGAACAACACGCCCCATGTCTTCTCGTGCCTGCGACCCACTACAATATCGATTGGGCCGAAACAATCCACTCCAGTGAAAGTGAATGGTGCGGTGTATGGCGACAACCTTTCCTTAGGTAAATCGCCCATTAACGGTGGATCTGGTTGGGCCGCTCGTATGCGACACACTTGGCAAGCTCTTGCGACCTTTCTCACTAAGGCGCGCATGCCGTCAATCCAATATCGCTGCCGTAACTCGTTTACGACAATCTCATTATGCAAATGGTGGTATCTCCGGTGGTAAAACTCCGCTATTAGATAGGTCACCCGATGATTTTTAGGTAGAATTATGGGCCTCCTTGTATCCATATCTACGCCTTCGATCTTGTCAATTCGCCCTCTTACTCGTAGTACTCCAAATGCGTCTAGATACGGAGAGCATTTAAACAGACTACTCTTGCGATTCATCAGAGCCCGTCCTTGTTTTAGGCATCTGATCTCTTCATGAAATTCCTCTTCCTGGCAGGCGCGTAGAAATATAGAATCCATTTCCACGTCACGTGTCATACTGAAAATACTGCTCAGCTGTGTTCCGTACGGCCGTTTACTTATGGCGCGTAGGAAATCCAATACTCGCTTCTGCACAGCTCGCAGCTTTTCCAACGTGCTCACTCGTTCTGAGTTAGGCGCTATGCAGGCAAGACAAGACACCTGAACGAGCTTCTCCTCATGGTGTAGCACTTTTACTTTGTCTTTGCATACGACGTTCTCTTCTTTTGGCCATCTCGTCTCGTCTTTGTACAAGAACTGTGGGCCAATAAACCATCGCATTCCATTCGTCATTTCCTGTGTTTTCGTCCATTTTGTGCCATCATCTGCCACGTTTTGCGCAGTTGGCACCCATCGCCAATTTCCGACGTCTGATTCCTCCAGAATTTCACCAACTCGAAGGGCTACGAATTGGTGATATTTACGTACATCAGAGCGAATCCAGTACAGTACATCCCTTGAGTCTGTCCAGAAATATCTGCTCGCAATACAAACAGATAATTCCGCTTCCACAAATTTGGCCAACCGTAGGCCTAATACTGCGGCCATTAGCTCCATTGAGACGGGCTTTAAAGGCGCCACACGCGTCTTTGAAGCCACCAGCGAACAGCACACTTCGCCGTTCAGCTCTGCTCGTAGGAATACAAGCGCTGCATATGCGTTTATACTGGCATCCACGAATGTATGTAGTTGCACCTGGGTGGCGCAGCTTACCCATTTCATACATCTGGGGATTCTTATGCCATTTATTTGCGGCAACAACCGCAACCAAAGCCTCCATTCTGCTTCGTCATCCTTCAAGAGCGTCTCGTCCCACTTCGTACCAGAGCGCCAAATGTTCTGCAAAATAATTTTAGCACGAACGGTGAAAAAACCAAGCAGACCAAGTGGGTCAAAAATTGACATAACCACACTTAACACTTTTCTCTTGGTGTGCTCGTCCTCGCACGCTCTTTTAAGTAGTTCCGGCTTGACCACATATGTCAGCTGGTCCAAGCTGGGCAACCACCACATGCCTAGAACCTTTTCCTTGGCTTCTTCTGGTACTGCTATTTGCCTGGGTAGTACATTGTCCTCTTCGTCTTCGAGCGCTCTCACTACGCTCTCAACGTTTGACGTCCATCGTCGCATGTGGAAACCTCCATCTAGGTGAATCCTCTGTACTGTTTTTGCCAACTGAATCATCTCACATTCGTTGTCGACGGATTCAAGCCAGTCGTCGACAAACGTATTTTTACAGATGGCTTCCACAGCTTTCGGAGATTCCCCTTCAAATCGTCTTGCATTTCGGTCCTTTATGTAGTTGGCCAGTGCTGGCGAACATGATGCTCCAAATGTCATCACTTGCATCACGTACGTCTCTACTGCTTTAGATGAGTCTCCATTGCGCCATAAAAACCTTTGGGCCATCTGGTCCTCTTTGCGCACTTCAACTTGGTGAAACATCTCAGTTATATCTCCAGCCACTGCTACTGGTCGCTCTCGAAATCGTATAAGTACGCCCATCAGCGACGCCAGTATATCTGGACCCTTCAGCAAAACATCATTCAGCGACATGCCGTTGACTTTGGCAGCCGCATCCCAAACTAACCTCGTTTTGTTCTTGTTTGGATTCGTAACTGTAAAGATAGGAAGAAACCATGAGTTTTTACTGCTTCCCATACCGTTCGTTTCCAGTTTCCGAATATAGCCTTTTTCTTCATAGCTTCGCATGGTGTTCACCATGAAGCTCTTTAGTTTGTCGTCCTTTGCCATCTTCGCCTCTAAACATTTGAGACGTCTCATCGCCATCGGGTATGAGTCCGGCAATTCCAATTGGTCGAACCTCCATAACAAGCCTGTTTGCCAACGTCTTTTTGTTGGACAATAACTTGTTGTTTTCTCCATTATTTGCATCGCGCGTTCGTCATCCTTAGACCGCAATGGCTTTGATGACGCACGTACTCCCAACGAATCCAATATGAAGTACTTCTTCATTGATTCGTCTAGAGCTTTCATACTGTCCGCTTCGTTGCATTCACATATATGCAACACGTACGGTGATTGCGGGCTGTTGGCGCTGTGTCGCCCATATACGGACCAGCCTAGTCTGCAACGCACAGCAACGATGTCGTCCTTCTCTGCTTCCCGCACTTCCAATGGTACGGTCACTTTGACATTGTCCAGTCCAATGATTAAACGTGCCTTCACATTTCGATACAGCATGATCGGTAATCCTTGCAGGTGGCTTCTCGAATCTATCATCTCACACTTGACAGATTGCGTAGGCAAGTCCAACTGCTCCATAGTGCGCACGCTCTTTAGCTCGTAACGTGCCGCATCTATCCCTCTTGCTGAAACGCCAACACTAACACTCTTGGATAGCGTTTCAGTTTGGGTAACATCACTAGTCCATTTCAAACATAGACTTTGGGCAGGGCCATCTAATCCCAATTCGTCAGCCAGACTTCTTTCCATCAGCGAGCAGGCTGCTCCTTCATCGACTAGGGCATAGGTGGACACAGTTCGCTGCCTTCCATGTAGTTTAACTGGAATATATCGAAATAACGCTTTATTAGTTTCGTTGCCATGGAACAAAACCGCAGATTGGTTTTGCTTTATATCCTCGACGCTCTGATTCGTCGACTGGTTGTTGTTGTTGACTTCAAATGTTTGATGAAGCAAAGCATTATGCATAAGCTTGCAGTCATCAATTCCGCATTGCCTCTTTGTCCTGCAATTTCGTATAATGTGTTGACCAAAGCAGCAAAAACAGAGTCGTTTCTGCTTTACGAACTCCCTTCTCTGGCCACTGCTCATCTCCTGAAAATGACGGCAGGCTGCCAGCCGATGGTTTCCATTACATTTAATACATGAACCATTATCGGTCCTTGGCTCACTGGTGGACGACTCATTGTGCAACTCGTTGTGCACAAACACTCGTTCCTTTGGCTTTCTTGTAGCTTCTCTAGCAGGTGAAGCATATGGCGTGACCATAGATGCGCACATTGCGACGCCAAAAAGCCAATTGTCAAAGGTCGACAGGTTCACTACACATCCTGGTAGTGCTAGACGATGACGTCCCCAATCCAACTTCAGATCGCTGGGTAGTTTCTCCACAAGATCGCCCAGCAATGCAGGGTCATGCAAGTAGTCTTTGAGATTAATAGCCACCAATGTCGCGCAGTAATTCTGCACTGCCAAAGCCAATTGTATTACGGAATCCAAATTGTTCGTGCGTGCCGCTGGTTCTTCCCTTAGTTTCCTTTGCAGACTTGAATAGATAATTTCAGGTCTGCCATACAGCATCCTTAACGTTCCAACAGCATATGGAACAGTCTCAGGACACATCAGTTTGCCTCGAACGGCATCCAGTGCCGCTCCCTTGAGGCACTTTTGAAGACGAATTAAATTCTCCTCGTTGCTCATTCCACACCTTTCTGTGGATTGTTCGTAGTGGCTGATAAACAGTAGCCACTCCTCTGGTTTGCCCGAGAATATCGGCAGATCTCTCCCAAGAACTTGACGCGCAGCTATCTGGTCAGCAGATAACGTATTTCTTCTCCAATCCGTGTTTGCAAATTGCAGTCCAGTACTTGGCGGACTGCCTATGGGCCCATGCTGATTGAATCCATTGCTGAAACTAGCAGTATTTGCTAAAAACGGCAAACTCGCTCCCCTTGTAGTTGGTGGTGGCGGCGCAGGCGCACCCCATGCTGAGGGATCCGGCACACTTGGTCGTTCAATCGTAGTACAGTCGCCCATTCGAGTAGCAAACATTCCATCTAGAATAGCATTATGCGACACTGTGGGCAAAGTGGTACTTCTAGAAGGCGTTGATGTCGTTTGAGAATTTGATCCATGGTTGTTAGTCTCCGTTCCAGCCTGCGATGCTATAGAGCTCACCAAATAACCTTGGCTCTTAGCATCGGACTCTGCAGCTGGTTCATCTCGGTCCTTCATACTTGCGTCTGTGTTACGCAACAATTGAGGTTATGTCCAATTAACCGCAATCTTCACACGTGTTCGCAACGCGTGATTTCTATCTCCCTCTCGCTTCCTCTCTCAGCAAATCGGTTCGTTGTTCACGTCTGCCGCAGTTGCTCTCGCGGGGGAAGGTTAGGGGAACTCCACGTGGCGATGTTGTATTTGACACCAGGCAAGTACTCCAAAGCCACGATTATCTGGCGTAGGAAATATTCGACTCTGTGCGAATACTTCTGGAGCCAAGAAAATATTCCAATTGCAAAAGAAATATTTGACTCTGTGCAAATATTTCTGGAGCAAGAAAATATTTCAGGATGTTGAGATTGCGTCTGGCCAGCTGCGGGTCATGAGAGTCTCCAAATAAAAATTAAAACATATATTCCGAGCGAATACTTCTTATTGCTTTATTGAATATTTTCCATTGTTCAATTGCATGTATTGTATGCTGTATTGCATTGCGTTTACATGTATTGATGTATTGCTGAAATCTTTAAATTTCTATTAATTTACATTTCATTTTTCTTAAACTTCATTTCTTACATTTGTGTTTCTTTTGCACTCACGTCCGCTCTCTCTGCTTGCCAAATTTATTCTAACTAAGCGCCGTCGCAGCGGCTGCAGTTAAGCTCAAAGAGCAAACGCAAAGAGAGCAACTTTACATAATACGGGACTTTTCGGATAAAGGGTCAGGGGCGTACTTAGACAAACTATTTTGGCGCGGGGCGTACTTCATTCGCACCGCAACAAGTACCCTGTTTGGCCGTCGAGGCGCATGGTTGAAAATTTTCCTGCTCATCGTAGTTGTGAATTTCATCTAGTGGGTGGTCGATATTGTGGATTGTTCCTCTCCGTTGGGTGTTTCTTGAATAATTATAATTACTTCTATTGTGTTGCTCCCAGTCGTCTTCTTTTGGCATGATCGCCAGATTGTTTCTATTATTCTGTTTTGAATTAAAGTCGTTCCAGTCGTTCTCTCTTGGCATAATTGCCAAATTATTTCTATTATTCCTACTTGAATTAAAATCGTTCCTGTCGTACCTATTCGTAAAACGTCTGTCGACTCGTCCGTTCGAGTCGTTGAGACTGTTAAAACGTCGATATCTAGCATTTTGTGGTTCATACGAATCTTGTCTTTGCGTTTGTTTCTTTCTATTATCTTGAGAAAAATAGATTTCTCTTTCTTTTAGAGCCCAATCTAAAGCCTGTTGGAGATTGGTAGGTCTCATGGACCTGACCGCTGTCCGTAAAGGTACCTTAATTCCGGATAGGAACGAATTAAGACAGATATCTGCGAACAGTTCTTTTTTTGTTTTAATGAGGAGAAGTTTTGATTCCCTTGTCTCTGTCAATCTAAATAGTGCTAACTTAATTTCGCAAACTTTTTCGTATAACGGGCGTAGTGGTAAGGAACTTTGTCCAAGGTTATGTAGTTCGTACATAAGGGTTGGTTCATCCCTAATGTCCGAACAGCTCTGAATCAGAGCCTCTCTTATCTCATCCCAAACTAAACCTGCTCCAGCATCTATAATGGCCTCATTTGCTGGCCCTTCAATTTTATTTCTGATAGCCCTAAGAAGCATCTGCCCATATGGTGTTTTATCTGTTCCTCGTTCAAGGAGAAGAATTTCTTCAGCGTTACTAACAAATTCTCCTAAGGTTTTAGGATTGCCGTTATAAGGTGGTAAAACCGAATTGCATCAGGTATTTTTAATATGGCAAGTATGTCTGAATGACTTATATCCCCCTGGCTAAGGGGTGGTGAACCGGAGGCTGATGTCATGGGTATAATGTCGTTCAGTCTGACTACTGGTATTTGTAATTAAATTCTTAACTTTTTTTAATGTTGCCATTTAACGCCTAACTGCGACTATTAATAATTCTTCTTTTTATTTTTATATATATATCTATAAAGATAAAAATTGGTTATTATTGATTTGTTAACTTAAGTGTACGTATGACTTATATTAATTAACTCTAATTTGGTTTTTGTGTTTGTGTGTTTTTGTTTAAAATAGATGGGATTCCGTTGTGTGGATTCTGCGATCGTGTTTTCGTGTATGGTGGAACTTGCAAATCCTTGGTGGTTGTAAAATTTATTTGTAGAGATAAATGTAATTAGTGCATTAGGATTATCCTCATGGTTTGTAGGTCCTTTAACTTTCGACTGCGCCAGTTTGGGAATTTGTCCAATAAAATAATTAGACAAAACATATATTGTTTGATTATGCTTCTCAAAGAAGACTGACTTGTTTTATTTGTATAAAATTCTAAGTACCCATACCCTAGCTGGCTGACCGTCGGCAGAATGCCGACCTAAGCATTCTGTTTACATTCTTTGGAATTATAAATATGTATGCATACATCCTGCTTACTGGCGATGTTGCGGTTTCTGGGTGTTGCTCAAGCTTGCTTATGCTTATGCTGCACTTGATCGTGGTGGTTTTGTCGGGGGCATCTCGAGG
>JAEIGI010000385.1:0-10203 GCA_018903615.1 Drosophila neocordata
ATATGGATATCGATAAGCGGATATCGATATCGATATCGATATGGATATCGATATGGATATCGATATAGGATATCGATATGGATATCGATATGATATTGATATCGATATGGATATCGATATGGATATCGATATGGATATCGATATGGATATTCATATGGATATCGATATGGATATCGATATCGATATCGATATTGATATCGATGATATGATATCGTTATGGATATCGATATGGATATCGTGGGATATCGATATGGATATCGATATCGATATGGATATCGATATGGATATCGATATGGATATCGATATGGATATCCATATCGATATGGATATCGATATGGATATCGATATGGATATCGATATGGATATCGATATGGATATCGATATGGATATCGATATGGATATCGATATGGATATCGATATGGATATCGATATGCATATGGATATCGATATGGCATATGGATATCGATATGGATATCGATATGGATATCGATATGGATATCGATATGGATATCGATATGGATATCGATATGGATATCGATATGGATATCGATATGGATATCGATATGGATATCGATATGGATATCGATATGGATATCGATATGGATATCGATATGGATATCGATATGGATATCGATATGGATATCGATATGGATATCGATATGGATATCGATATGGATATCGATATGGATATCGATATGGATATCGATATGGATATCGATATGGATATCGATATGGATATCGATATGGATATCGATATGGATATCGATATGGATATCGATATGGATATCG
This sequence comes from Drosophila neocordata, assembly GCA_018903615.1. Classification (NCBI taxonomy): domain Eukaryota; kingdom Metazoa; phylum Arthropoda; class Insecta; order Diptera; family Drosophilidae; genus Drosophila; species Drosophila neocordata. The sequence goes on from JAEIGI010000385.1 coordinate 790, forward strand.
ATATGGATATCGATATGGATATGGATATCGATATGGATATCGATATGGATATCGATATGGATATCGATATATCGATATCGGATATCGATATCGATATCGATATTGATATGGATATCGATTATGATATCGGATATCGATATCGATATGGATATCGATATGGATATCGATATGGATATCGATATGGATATCGATATCGGATATGGATATCGATATGGATATCGATATGGATATCGATGATATGGATATCGATATGGATATCGATATGGATATCGATATGGATATCGATATGGATATCGATATGGATATCGATATCGATATGGATATCGATATGGGATATCGATATGGGATATCGATATGGATATCGATATGGATATCGATATGGATATCGATATGGATATCGATGAGATATCGATATGGATATCGATGATATCGGATATGGATATCGATATGGATATCGATATGGATATCGATATGGATATCGATATGGATATAGTCGATATGGATATCGATATGGATATCGATATATGGATATCGATATGGTATATGGATATCGATATCGATATGGATATCGATATGGATATCGATATGGATATCGATATGGATATCGATATGGATATCGATATGGATATCGATATGGATATCGATATGGATATCGATATGGATATCGATATGGATATCGATATGGATATCGATATGGATATCGATATGGATATCGATATGGATATCGATATGGATATCGATATGGATATCGATATGGATATCGATATGGATATCGATATGGATATCGATATGGATATCGATATGGATATCGATATGGATATCGATATGGATATCGATATGGATATCGATATGGATATCGATATGGATATCGATATGGATATCGATATGGATATCGATATGGATATCGATATGGATATCGATATGGATATCGATATGGATATCGATATGGATATCGATATGGATATCGATATGGATATCGATATGGATATCGATATGGATATCGATATGGATATCGATATGGATATCGATATGGATATCGATATGGATATCGATATGGATATGGATATCGATATGGATATCGATATGGATATCGATATGGATATCGATATGGATATCGATATGGATATCGATATGGATATCGATATGGATATCGATATGGATATCGATATGGATATCGATATGGATATCGATATGGATATCGATATGGATATCGATATGGATATCGATATGGATATCAATATGGATATCGATATGGATATCGATATGGATATCGATATGGATATCGATATGGATATCGATATGGATATCGATATGGATATCGATATGGATATCGATATGGATATCGATATGGATATCGATATGGATATCGATATGGATATCGATATGGATATCGATATGGATATCGATATGGATGGATATCGATATGGATATCGATATGGATATCGATATGGATATCGATATGGATATCGATGATATGATATCGATATGGGGATATCGATATGGATATCGATATGGATATCGATATGGATATCGATATGGATATCGATATGGATATCGATATGGATATCGATATGGATATCGATATGGATATCGATATGGATATCGATATGATATGGATATCGATATGGATATCGATATGGATATCGATATGGATATCGAATGGATATCGATATGGATATCGATATGGATATCGATATGGATATCGGATATCGATATGGATATCGATATGGATATCGATATGGATATCGATATGGATATCGATATGGGATATCGATATGGATATCGATATGGATATCGATATGGATATCGATATGGATATCGATATGGATATCGATATGGATATCGATATGCATATGGATATCGATATGGATATCGATATGGATATCGATATGGATATCGATATGGATATCGATATCGATATGGATATCGATATGGGATATGGATATCGATATGGATATCGATATGGATATCGAATCGATATGGATATCGATGTCGATATGGATATCGATGTCGATATGGATATCGATATGGATATCGATATGGATATCAATTTGATATCGATATGGATATCGATATGGATATCGATGTCGATATGGATCGGATATCGATATGGATATCGATATGGATATCGATATGGATATCGATAGGGATATCGATGGATATCGATTGATATCGATATGGATATCGATATGGATATCGATATGGATATCGATATGGATATCGATATGGATATCGATATCGATATGGATATCGATATGGATATCGATATGGATATCGATATGGATATCGATATGGATATCGATATGGATATCGATATGGATATCGATATGGATATCGATATGGATATCGATATGGATATCGATATGGATATCGATATGGATATCGATATGGATATCGATATGGATATCGATATGGATATCGATATGGATATCGATATGGATATCGATATGGATATCGATATGGATATCGATATGGATATCGATATGGATATCGATATGGATATCGATATGGATATCGATATGGATATCGATATGGATATCGATATATGGATATCGATATGGATATCGATATGGATATCGATATGGATATCGATATGGATATCGATATGGATATCGATATGGATATCGATATGGATATCGATATGGATATCGATATGGATATCGATATGGATATCGATATGGATATCGATATGGATATCGATATGGATATCGATATGGATATCGATATGGATATCGATATGGATATCGATATGGATATCGATATGGATATCGATATGGATATCGATATGGATATCGATATGGATATCGATATGGATATCGATATGGATATCGATATCGATATGGATATCGATATGGATATCGATATGGATATCGATATGGATATCGATATGGATATCGATATGGGATATCGATATGGATATCGATATGGATATCGATATGGATATCGATATGGATATCGATATGGATATCGATATGGATATCGATATGGATATCGATATGGATATCGATATGGATATCGATATGGATATCGATATGGATATGGATATCGATATGGATATCGATATGGATATCGATATGGATATCGATATGGATATCGATGGATATCGATATGGATATCGATATGGATATCGATATGGATATCGATATGGATATCGATATGGATATCGATATGGATATCGATATGGATATCGATATGGATATCGATATGGATATCGATATGGATATCGATATGGATATCGATATGGATATCGATGGATATCGATATGGATATCGATATGGATATCGATATGGATATCGATATGGATATCGATATGGATATCGATTGGATATCGATATGGATATCGATATGGATATCGATATGGATATCGATATGGATATCGATATGGATATCGATATGGATATCGATATGGATATCGATATGGATATCGATATGGATATCGATATGGATATCGATATGGATATCGATATGGATATCGATATGGATATCGATATGGATATCGATATCGATGGATATCGATATGATAGATATCGATATGGATATCGATATGGATATTGGATATCGATATGGATATCGATATGGATATCGATATGGTATCATATGATATCGATATGGATATCGATATGGATATCGATATGGATATCGATATGGATATCGATGTGGATATCGATATGGATATCGATATGGATATCGATATGGATATCGATATGGATATCGATATTGGATATCGATATGGATATCGATATGGATATCGATATGGATATCGATATATCGATATGGATATCGATATTTATATGGATATCGATATGGATATCGATATGTATATCGATATGGATATCGATATGGATATCGATATGGATATCGAAATGGATATCGATATGGATATCGATATGGATATCGATATGGATATCGATATGGATATCGATATGGATATCGATATGGATATCGATATGGATATCGATATGGATATCGATATGGATATCGATATGGATATCGATATGGATATCGATATGGATATCGATATGGATATCGATATGGATATCGATATGGATATCGATATAGATATCGATATGGATATCGATATGGATATCGATATGGATATCGATATGGATATCGATATGGATATCGATATGGATATCGATATCGATATCGATATGGATATCGATATGGATATCGATATGGATATCGATATGGATATCGATATGGATATCGATATGGATATCGATATGGATATCGATATGGATATCGATATGGATATCGATATGGATATCGATATGGATATCGATATGGATATCGATATGGATATCGATATGGATATCGATATGGATATCGATATGGATATCGATATGGATATCGATATGGATATCGATATGGATATCGATATGGATATCGATATGGATATCGATATGGATATCGATATGGATATCGATATGGATATCGATATGGATATCGATATGGATATCGATATGGATATCGATATAGATATCGATATGGATATCGATATGGATATCGATATGGATATCGATATGGATATCGATATGGATATCGATATGGATATCGATATGGATATCGATATGGATATCGATATGGATATCGATATCGATATGGATATCGATATATGGAATATCGATATGGATATCAATAGATATATCGATATGGATATCGATATGGATATCGATATGGATATCGATATGGATATCGATATGGATATCGATGTCGATATGGATATGGATATCGATATTGATATCGATATGGATATCGATATGGATATCGATATGATATGGATATGAATATCGATATGGATATCGATATGGATATCGATATGGATATCGATATGGATATCGATATCGATATTGATATCGATATATCATATCGATATATGGATATCGATGATATCGATATGGATATCGATATGGATATCGATATCGATAATATGGATATCGATATGGATATCGATATCGATATCGATATGGATATCGATATGGATATCGATATGGATATCGATATGGATATCGATATGGATATCGATATGGATATCGATATGGATATCGATATGGATATCGATATGGATATCGATATGGATATCGATATGGATATCGATATGGATATCGATATGGATATCGATATGGATATCGATATGGATATCGATATGGATATCGATATGGATATCGATATGGATATCGATATGGATATCGATATGGATATCGATATGGATATCGATGTCGATATGGATATCGATATCGATATGGATATCGATGTCGATATCGATATGGATATCGATATGGATATCGATATGGATATCGATATGGATATCGATATGGATATCGATATGGATATCGATATGGATATCGATATGGATATCGATATGGATATCGATATCGATATCGATATGGATATCGATGGATATCGATATGGATATCGATATGGATATCGATATGGATATCGATATGGATATCGATGTGATATCGATATGGATATCGATATGGATATGGATATCGATATGGATATCGATATGGATATCGATATGGATATCGATATGATATCGATATGGATATCGATATCGATATCGATATGGATATCGATATGGATATCGATATCGATATCGATATGGATATCGATGTCGATATCGATATCGATATGGATTGATATCGATATGGATATCGATATGGATATCGATATGGATATCGATATTGATATCGATATGGATATCGATATGGATATCGATATGGATATCGATATGGATATCGATATGGATATCGATATGGATATCGATATGGATATCGATATGGATATCGATATGGATATCGATATGGATATCGATATGGATATCGATATGGATATCGATATGGATATCGATATGGATATCGATATGGATATCGATATGGATATCGATATCGATATGGATATCGATAGATATCGATATGGATATCGTGATATGGATATCGATATGGATATCGATATATCGATATGGATATCGATATGGATATCGATATGGATATCGATATGGATATCGATATGGATATCGATATGGATATCGATATGGATATCGATATGGATATCGATATGGATATCGATATGGATATCGATATGGATATCGATATGGATATCGATATGGATATCGATATGGATATCGATATGGATATCGATATGGATATCGATATGGATGTCATATATATGGATATCGATATGGATATCGATATGGATATCGATATGGATATCGATATGGATATCGATATGGATATCGATATGGATATCGATATCCATATCGATATCGATATCGATATCGATATCGATATGGATATCGATATGCATATCGATATGGATATCGATATGGATATCGATATCGATATCGATATGGATATCGATATGGATATCGATATGCATATCGATATGGATATCGATATGCATATCGATATGGATATCGATATGGATATCGATATGGATATCGATATGGATATCGATATCCATATCGATATGGATATCGATATGGATATCGATATGCATATCGATATGGATATCGATATGGATATCGATATGGATATCGATATGGATATCGATATGGATATCGATATGGATATCGATATGGATATCGATATGGATATCGATATGGATATCGATATGCATATCGATATGGATATCGATATGGATATCGATATGGATATCGATATGGATATCGATATGGATATCGATATGGATATCGATATGGATATCGATATGGATATCGATATCCATATCGATATCCATATCGATATGGATATCGATATCGATATGGATATCGATATGGATATCGATATGGATATCGATATGGATATCGATATGGATATCGATATGGATATCGATATGGTTATCGATATGGATATCGATATGGATATCGATATGGATATCGATATGGATATCGATGTGGATATCGATATGGATATCGATATGCATATCGATATGGATATCGATATGGATATCGATATGGATATCGATATGGATATCGATATGGATATCGATATGGATATCGATATGGATATCAATATGGATATCGATATGGATATCGATATGGATATCGATATGGATATCGATATGGATATCGATATGGATATCGATATGGATATCGATATGGATATCGATATGTATATTGATATGGATATCGATATGGATATCGATATCGATATAGATTTCGATGTCGATATTGATATGGATAGGGATATGCATATCTTTATGTATATCTATTTGGATAACGATATGGATATCTATATGGACATCTATATGGATATAGATATGGATATCGATTTGTATAATGTTATGTATATAGATATGAATATCGATAGAGTAATCGATATGGATATCCATGTATATATCTCTATGGAGATGGATATCGACATGGATATCGATATGGATATGGATATGGATATGGATATCGATATGGATATGGTTATGGATATGGATATCGATATGGATAGATATGGATATCGATAGAGTAATCGATATGGATATCCATGTTTATATCTCTATGGATATCGATATGGAACCCGATATGGATATGGAGATCGATATCGATTTGGATATCAAAATGGATATCGATATGGATATCGATATTTATCGATATAGATATCGATATGGATGCCAATTTGGATAATGTTATGGATGTCGATTTGGATAATCTTATGTATATCGATGGGATTATCGATATGGTAATCGATATAGTAATCGATGTGGATATCCATATGGATACCGATATGGATATCGATATGGATATCGATATGGATATCGATATGTATATCGATATCGTGTATGTATATCGATATGGATATCGATGCAGATATCGATATGGATATTGATTTGGATGTCGATATGGATATCGCTATGTTTATCGATATAGATATCGATATGGATGCCAATTTGGATAATGTTATGGATGTCGATTTGGATAATCTTATGTATATCGATGGGATTATCGATATGGTAATCGATATAGTAATCGATGTGGATATCCATATGGATACCGATATGGATATCCATATGGATATCGATATGGATATCGATATGGATATCGATATGGATATCGATATGGATATCGATATGGATATCGATATGGATATCGATATCGATATGGATATGGATATCGATATGTATATCGATATCGTATCGATGAGATATCGATATGGATATTTTGATATCGATATGGTTATTGATTTGGATGTCGATATGAATATCGATTTGGATATCGATATGTATATTGATATGGATATCAATATGGATATCGATATCGATATAGATTTCGATGTCGATATTGATATGGATAGGGATATGCATATCTATATGTATATCTATTTGGATAACGATATGGATATCTATATGGATATCTTTAGGGATATCTATATGGACATCTATATGGATATATATATGGATATCGATTTGTATAATGTTATGTATATAGATATGAATATCGATAGAGTAATCGATATGGATATCCATGTATATATCTCTATGGATATAGATATGGAACCCGATATGGATATGGAGATGGATATCGATTTGGATATCGAGATGGATATCGATATGGATATCGCTATGCTTATCGATATAGATATCGATATGGATGCCAATATGGATAATGTTATGGATAATCTTATGTATATCGATGGGATTATCGATATGGTAATCGATATAGTAATCGATGTGGATATCCATATGGATACCAATATGGATATCAATATATATATGGATATGAATATCGATACATATATCGATATGAATATCGATATATACATCGATATGAATATCGATATGGTTCTCGATATGGATATCGATGTGGATTTCGAAGTGGATTTTGATATACATAGATAGCGATATGCATATCTATATGTATATCTATATGAATATCAATGTGGACATCGATTTGGATATCGATATGGATATCGATGTCGACATCGATATGGATATCAACATGGATATCGATATGGATATCGATATGGATATCGATATGGATATCGATATGGATATGGATATCCATATGGATACCGATATGGATATCCATATGGATACCGATATGGATATCGTTATGAATATCGATATGGATATCGATATGGTTATCGATATGGATATCGATGTGGATTTCGAAGTGGATTTTGATATAGATAGCGATATGCATTTCTATATGGATATCGATATGGATATGGATATCGATATGGATATCGATATGGATATCGATATGGATATCGATATGGAAATGGATATGGATATCGATGCAGATATCGATATGGATATCGATTTGGATGTCGATATGGGTATCGATTTGGATATCGATATGGATATTGATATGGATATCGATATGGATATCGCTATGTTTATCGGTATAGATATCGATATGGATCCCAATTTGGATAATGTTATGGATGTCGATTTGGATAATTTTGTATATCGATATGG
>JAEIGI010000192.1:0-35000 GCA_018903615.1 Drosophila neocordata
AGAGTTTGACTATACAATTTGACATACAATATGACAATAGTTCATTAAATTAAATTATATATATATTACTATATGTATATTATACATATGGAAATTGTTCATTAAATTGAATTACACATACAAATAATGAATTTTTTGGAATTAAATGACATACAATATGACAATAGTTCATTAAATTAAATTATATATATATAACTATATGTATATTATACATATGGAATTTGTACATTAAATTGAATTACACATACAAAAGTTTTCATTAAATGGTAACTTCAAACATATTTGGGCGATATCGAGAAAGCGTGGCACAAAACCTATATAGGTGGTGTGATGTCGAGCATGGTATATTATATGACAATCAAGTACACATCTCAAAGTCATATAATTTTATGCATTATATATCGGCAATGTCTATTTAATTATATATTATTATGAAGTCTTAAGGTATTTTTAAAAATACATATGAAAATTGTTCGTTGAGTGGTACCTTCGAACATATTTGGGCGATTTCGAGAAAGCGTGGCACAAAACCTATATAGGTGGTGTGATGTCGAGCATGGTATATTATATGACAATCAAGTACACATCTCAAAGTCATATAATTTTATGCATTATATATCGGCAATGTCTATTTAATTATATATTATTATGAAGTCTTAAGGTATTTTTAAAAATACATATGAAAATTGTTCGTTGGGTGGTACCTTCGAACATATTTGGGCGATTTCGAGAAAGCGTGGCACAAAACCTATATAGGTGGTGTGATGTCGAGCATGGTATATTATATGACAATCAAGTACACATCTCAAAGTCATATAATTTTATGCATTATATATCGGCAATGTCTATTTAATTATATATTAATATGAAGTCTTAAGGTATTTTTAAAAATACATATGAAAATTGTTCGTTGAGTGGTACCTTCGAACATATTTGGGCGATTTCGAGAAAGCGTGGCACAAAACCTATATAGGTGGTGTGATGTCGAGCATGGTATATTATATGACAATCAAGTACACATCTCAAAGTCATATAATTTTATGCATTATATATCGGCAATGTCTATTTAATTATATATTATTATGAAGTCTTAAGGTATTTTTAAAAATACATATGAAAATTGTTCGTTGAGTGGTACCTTCGAACATATTTGGGCGATTTCGAGAAAGCGTGGCACAAAACCTATATAGGTGGTGTGATGTCGAGCATGGTATATTATATGACAATCAAGTACACATCTCAAAGTCATATAATTTTATGCATTATATATCGGCAATGTCTATTTAATTATATATTATTATGAAGTCTTAAGGTATTTTTAAAAATACATATGAAAATTGTTCGTTGAGTGGTACCTTCGAACATATTTGGGCGATTTCGAGAAAGCGTGGCACAAAACCTATATAGGTGGTGTGATTTGTCTAGCGTGGCTATTATTATTTGGATTCTAAAGTCAGCAACAAAGATATATTAAATGAAACTAAAATATACTAAGACACTTTAACATTCTTAAGAAGTCATATAATTTTAATAGTAACACAAAGGAACTGATTCCTCAAATTCCTACTGTCCCTAAAATTATAAATAAATGATGAAAATATAAACAAATTTTTCACCATATAGAATATATGAAAATTAAAATTTACTATGCTTAAGTGAGTTTGACTATACAATTTGACATACAATATGACAATAGTTCATTAAATTAAATTATATATATATTAGCTATATGTATATTAAATACATATGGAAATTGTTCATTAAATTGAATTACACATACAAATAATATAATTTTTTGGAATTAAATGACATACAATATGACAATAGTTCATTAAATTAAATTATATATATATAACTATATGTATATTATACATATGGAATTTGTACATTAAATTGAATTACACATACAAAAGTTTTCATTAAATGGTAACTTCAAACATATTTGGGCGATATCGAGAAAGCGTGGCACAAAACCTATATAGGTGGTGTGATGTCGAGCATGGTATATTATATGACAATCAAGTACACATCTCAAAGTCATATAATTTTATGCATTATATATCGGCAATGTCTATTTAATTATATATTATTATGAAGTCTTAAGGTATTTTTAAAAATACATATGAAAATTGTTCGTTGAGTGGTACCTTCGAACATATTTGGGCGATTTCGAGAAAGCGTGGCACAAAACCTATATAGGTGGTGTGATGTCGAGCATGGTATATTATATGACAATCAAGTACACATCTCAAAGTCATATAATTTTATGCATTATATATCGGCAATGTCTATTTAATTATATATTATTATGAAGTCTTAAGGTATTTTTAAAAATACATATGAAAATTGTTCGTTGAGTGGTACCTTCGAACATATTTGGGCGATTTCGAGAAAGCGTGGCACAAAACCTATATAGGTGGTGTGATGTCGAGCATGGTATATTATATGACAATCAAGTACACATCTCAAAGTCATATAATTTTATGCATTATATATCGGCAATGTCTATTTAATTATATATTATTATGAAGTCTTAAGGTATTTTTAAAAATACATATGAAAATTGTTCGTTGAGTGGTACCTTCGAACATATTTGGGCGATTTCGAGAAAGCGTGGCACAAAACCTATATAGGTGGTGTGATGTCGAGCATGGTATATTATATGACAATCAAGTACACATCTCAAAGTCATATAATTTTATGCATTATATATCGGCAATGTCTATTTAATTATATATTATTATGAAGTCTTAAGGTATTTTTAAAAATACATATGAAAATTGTTTGTTGAGTGGTACCTTCGAACATATTTGGGCGATTTCGAGAAAGCGTGGCACAAAACCTATATAGGTGGTGTGATGTCGAGCCATGGTATATTATATGACAATCAAGTACACATCTCAAAGTCATATAATTTTATGCATTATATATCGGCAATGTCTATTTATTTATATATTATTATGAAGTCTTAAGGTATTTTTAAAAATACATATGAAAATTGTTTGTTGAGTGGTACCTTCAAACATTTTTGGGCGATTTTGAGAAAACGTGGCACAAAACCTATTCATAGTGAACAGTTGATGTTCATTAATTGTTTTAGCAATAAGACAATAAATTATTATACATCTATGTACTTTATGTAGAGTGTCGTATTTATACTGTTAAGTCTTGGCGGCGACATTACACATTTAAGATAATGAAGAGACTTGCCAAGTTGTGTATTGAATTAATATACAAATTAAATTGGTTTTGGATTTATCGTTAATATTTTCCCAGGATACTTAAAATAAATTGTGTTTTTCTTAAAACTGTTATTTATTTAAAGTATCCAAATTTTTTTAATATGAACATAAAGATTTATTTAATATACAATATTAAATACCAAAATCTCTGTGTTTATAAAATAAAGTCAAGTAAATTATATAAGCAATATTTAATTCTGTTAAAAGAGTTTTCAATAAACAAGAAATGAAAAAAAAAAAAAAATTTTTTCGATTTTTACTTAATATATAAGAAACATTATCACATAAATGAAAAACTGAAAAAATTATAAATTTTTTATCAAAATATAAATATTTATTTCAATTTATTTTGAATAAATAAAATTAATGAAAATGTGATTATATATTATGTAAGTGAAAAATAAAAATATTCTTGAACGAAATTTTTAAATTTATATAAAATTCAATAAACAAAAAAACGAAAATGAATGCTATTAAATAATAGCCATATTCGTAAAATAATAGTACAATCTCTTTTTATATATATTTATTATTTTATTCAAAAATATATTAAATTGTCAAGTATCTTAAAAAATAAATGTCTGATTGTTACATATATATATAAATATATATATATAGCAACCAGTATATTAAACAATAACATTATTCTGGTTGATCCTGCCAGTAGTTATATGCTTGTCTCAAAGATTAAGCCATGCATGTCTAAGTACACACGAATTAAAAGTGAAACCGCAAAAGGCTCATTATATCAGTTATGGTTCCTTAGATCGTTAACAGTTACTTGGATAACTGTGGTAATTCTAGAGCTAATACATGCAATTAAAACACGGACCTTTTGGGACGTGTGCTTTTATTAGGCTAAAACCAAGCGATCATTTGATCGTTATATTGGTTGAACTCTAGATAACATGCAGATCGTATGGTCTTGTACCGACGACAGATCTTTCAAATGTCTGCCCTATCAACTTTTGATGGTAGTATCTAGGACTACCATGGTTGCAACGGGTAACGGGGAATCAGGGTTCGATTCCGGAGAGGGAGCCTGAGAAACGGCTACCACATCTAAGGAAGGCAGCAGGCGCGTAAATTACCCACTCCCAGCTCGGGGAGGTAGTGACGAAAAATAACAATACAGGACTCATATCCGAGGCCCTGTAATTGGAATGAGTACACTTTAAATCCTTTAACAAGGACCAATTGGAGGGCAAGTCTGGTGCCAGCAGCCGCGGTAATTCCAGCTCCAATAGCGTATATTAAAGTTGTTGCGGTTAAAACGTTCGTAGTTGAACTTGTGCTTCATACGGGTAGTACAACTTACAATTGTAGTTAGTACTATACCTTTATGTATGTAAGCGTATTACCGGTGGAGTTCTTATATATAATTAAGTACTTGTATTTTTTATATATTCCTCCTATTTAAAAACCTGCATTAGTGCTCTTCATCGAGTGTTATTGTGGGCCGGTACAATTACTTTGAACAAATTAGAGTGCTTAAAGCAGGCTTCAAATGCCTGAATATTCTGTGCATGGGATAATGAAATAAGACCTCTGTTCTGCTTTCATTGGTTTTCAGATCAAGAGGTAATGATTAATAGAAGCAGTTTGGGGGCATTAGTATTACGACGCGAGAGGTGAAATTCTTGGACCGTCGTAAGACTAACTTAAGCGAAAGCATTTGCCAAAGATGTTTTCATTAATCAAGAACGAAAGTTAGAGGTTCGAAGGCGATCAGATACCGCCCTAGTTCTAACCATAAACGATGCCAGCTAGCAATTGGGTGTAGCTACTTTTATGGCTCTCTCAGTCGCTTCCCGGGAAACCAAAGCTTTTGGGCTCCGGGGGAAGTATGGTTGCAAAGCTGAAACTTAAAGGAATTGACGGAAGGGCACCACCAGGAGTGGAGCCTGCGGCTTAATTTGACTCAACACGGGAAAACTTACCAGGTCCGAACATAAGTGTGTAAGACAGATTGATAGCTCTTTCTCGAATCTATGGGTGGTGGTGCATGGCCGTTCTTAGTTCGTGGAGTGATTTGTCTGGTTAATTCCGATAACGAACGAGACTCAAATATATTAAATAGATATCTTCAGGATTATGGTGTTGAAGCTTATATTGCCTTCATTCATGGTGGCAGTAAAATGTTTATTGTGTTTGAATGTGTTTATATAAGTGGAGCCGTACCTGTTGGTTTGTCCCATTATAAGGACACTAGCTTCTTAAATGGACAAATTGCGTCTAGCAATAATGAGATTGAGCAATAACAGGTCTGTGATGCCCTTAGATGTCCTGGGCGCTGCGCGCGCTACAATGAAAGTATCAACGTGTATTTCCTAGACCGAGAGGTCCGGGTAAACCGCTGAACCACTTTCATGCTTGGGATTGTGAACTGAAACTGTTCACATGAACTTGGAATTCCCAGTAAGTGTGAGTCATTAACTCGCATTGATTACGTCCCTGCCCTTTGTACACACCGCCCGTCGCTACTACCGATTGAATTATTTAGTGAGGTCTCCGGACGTGATCACTGTGACGCCTTGCGTGTTACGGTTGTTTCGCAAAAGTTGACCGAACTTGATTATTTAGAGGAAGTAAAAGTCGTAACAAGGTTTCCGTAGGTGAACCTGCGGAAGGATCATTATTGTACGTTCCAACCGTTATTAAATAATATATACCAAATTTTAATATGAAAAATAAAAAATTAAATTAACGATGAGTAAATACAACATAACAAAATATAAATAGTTAAATAATATGTGGCGGTTATTTAATATTATATATACAGATATATATGTACTTCCTATACATATATATATGAAATGAAAATACCTTAATTTACCATCGGAAATTGAAGTTTTTATTTTTCAGCGTGTATATGTACCACAATGTACACGCGTTGCGTAATGTATTGCTTATCCTAGTTATATGCATACATTGGTTAAAGCAACACCCCAAAAATACAATGTAAAATAAAAATTAAATTGACGATGAGTAAATACAACATAACAAAATATAAATAGTTAAATAATATGTGGCGGTTATTTAATATTATATATACAGATATATATGTACTTCCTATACATATATATATGAAATGAAAATACCTTAATTTACCATCGGAAATTGAAGTTTTTATTTTTCAGCGTGTATATGTACCACAATGTACACGCGTTGCGTAATGTATTGCTTATCCTAGTTATATGCATACATTGGTTAAAGCAACACCCCAAAAATACAATGTTGTACCTGTTATTAAGGTTAACGTTTTACATATGTCGATCGTCTACTACGATATTGGTAAAATCTCAATCTATGTTAAATAATTTGTATTCAATCAATTATGTAAAACTAAGACATTTCGCAGCATTATATTGGGTTAAATTTTTATTGAAGGAATTGATATATGCCAGAAAAATGGTGTATTTTTAATTTCTTTCAATAAATATTTTATTGACGTAATGAAATAAAAACATTAATTAATCACTCTAAGCGGTGGATCACTCGGCTCATGGGTCGATGAAGAACGCAGCAAACTGTGCGTCATCGTGTGAACTGCAGGACACATGAACATCGACATTTTGAACGCATATCGCAGTCCATGCTGTTATAGTACTTTAATTTATTTTAGAGTGCTGCTTGGACTACATATGGTTGAGGGTTGTAAGACTATGCTCAATAAGTTGTTTTAATATTTAATGAAATGTTAAAACATATGTTATATTATTGGTGATTTAGACATTAAATTATCATAATATTAATAATGAATGAAACACATTGCCTCTCAAGTATGAGAAAAAAGAAGATGTATATTAAATTCATTTTCAAATTTAATAATACTGAGGAATGTCTAGCATAAAAAGAATTTAATTTTTTTTCATCTAGAATTGCCTCTTATTAATGGTTTGTAATGAATAAATAAAAAGTCATTATTATTATTCTTCACATATTAAAGATAACTAAATGGTTTCAATATATTAAAAAAAAATATATTTTTTTGTGTGTATATACAACCTCAACTCATATGGGACTACCCCCTGAATTTAAGCATATTAATTAGGGGAGGAAAAGAAACTAACAAGGATTTTCTTAGTAGCGGCGAGCGAAAAGAAAATAGTTCAGCACTAAGTCACTTTGTCTTTATGGCAAATGTGAGATGCAGTGTATGGAACATCAATATTCTAGTATGAGAAATTAATGATTTAAGTCCTTCTTAAATGAGGCCATTTACCCATAGAGGGTGCCAGGCCCGTATAACGTTAATGATTACTAGATGGTGTTTCCAAAGAGTCGTGTTGCTTGATAGTGCAGCACTAAGTGGGTGGTAAACTCCATCTAAAACTAAATATAACCATGAGACCGATAGTAAACAAGTACCGTGAGGGAAAGTTGAAAAGAACTCTGAATAGAGAGTTAAATAGTACGTGAAACTGCTTAGAGGTTAAGCCCGATGAACCTGAATATCCGTTATGGAAAATTCATCATTATAATTGTAATATTTAAATAATATTATAATAATAGTGTGCATTTTTTCCATATAAGGACATTGTAATCTATTAACATAAACCAAATTTATCATAAAATATGAATTATAGTTTATTTAAATTATTTTGCTTGCAATTTAACATAAAATAAATGTCATTAATTTGATAAAGTGTTGATAGATTTATATGAATACAGTGCGTTAATTTTTTTAAAATTATATAATAGCATGATTATCATTGATTTTCTATGTTTATTATATGCACTTGTATGATTAACAATGCGAAAGATTCAGGATACCTTCGGGACCCGTCTTGAAACACGGACCAAGGAGTCTAACATATGTGCAAGTTATTGGGATATAAACCTAATAGCGTAATTAACTTGACTAATAATGGGATTAGTTTTTTAGCTATTTATAGTTAATTAACACAATCCCGGGGCGTTCTAAAAAGTTATGTGTAATGATATTTATATTATTTATACCTCTAACTAGAACGTACCTTGAGCATATATGCTGTGACCCGAAAGATGGTGAACTATACTTGATCAGGTTGAAGTCAGGGGAAACCCTGATGGAAGACCGAAACAGTTCTGACGTGCAAATCGATTGTCAGAATTGAGTATAGGGGCGAAAGACCAATCGAACCATCTAGTAGCTGGTTCCTTCCGAAGTTTCCCTCAGGATAGCTGGTGCATTTAAATATTATATAAAATAATCTTATCTGGTAAAGCGAATGATTAGAGGCCTTAGGGTCGAAACGATCTTAACCTATTCTCAAACTTTAAATGGGTAAGAACCTTAACTTTCTTGATATGAAGTTTAAGGTTATGATATAATGTGCCCAGTGGGCCACTTTTGGTAAGCAGAACTGGCGCTGTGGGATGAACCAAACGTAATGTTACGGTGCCCAAATTAACAACTTATACAGAAACCATGAAAGGCGTTGGTTGCTTAAAACAGCAGGACGGTGATCATGGAAGTCGAAATCCGCTAAGGAGTGTGTAACAACTCACCTGCCGAAGCAACTAGCCCTTAAAATGGATGGCGCTTAAGTTGTATACCTATACATTACCGCTAAAGTAGATGATTTATATTATTTAATAATGTAAATTTTGAAACTTTAGTGAGTAGGAAGGTACAATGGTGTGCTTAGAAGTGTTTGGCGTAAGCCTGCATGGAGCCGTCATTGGTACAGATCTTGGTGGTAGTAGCAAATAATCGAATGAGACCTTGGAGGACTGAAGTGGAGAAGGGTTTCGTGTGAACAGTGGTTGATCACGAGTTAGTCGGTCCTAAGTTCAAGGCGAAAGCCGAAAATTTTCAAGTTAATAAAGTCATATTAATATAAATAATGGAAATTAAAACACTTGAATAATTTTGAACGAAAGGGAATACGGTTCCAATTCCGTAACCTGTTGAGTATCCGTTTGTTATTAAATATGGGCCTCGTGCTCATCCTGGCAACAGGAACGACCATAAAGAAGCCGTCGAGAGGTATCGGAAGAGTTTTCTTTTCTGTTTTATAGCCGTACTACCATGGAAGTCTTTCGCAGAGAGATATGGTAGATGGGCTAGAAGAGCATGACATATACTGTTGTGTCGATATTTTCTCCTCGGACCTTGAAAATTTATGGTGGGGATACGCAAACTTCTCAACAGGCCGTACCAATATCCGCAGCTGGTCTCCAAGGTGAAGAGTCTCTAGTCGATAGAATAATGTAGGTAAGGGAAGTCGGCAAATTAGATCCGTAACTTCGGGATAAGGATTGGCTCTGAAGATTGAGATAGTCGGGCTTGATTGGGAAACAATAACATGGTTTATGTGCTCGTTCTGGGTAAATAGAGTTTCTATCATTTATGATAGTTATTTGTTCCCCGGATAGTTTAGTTACGTAGCCAATTGTGGAACTTTCTTGCTAAAATTTCTAAGAATACTAATTAATTTTAATTAGTTCTTTTAAATTAGAACGATTATCAATTAACAATCAATTCAGAACTGGCACGGACTTGGGGAATCCGACTGTCTAATTAAAACAAAGCATTGTGATGGCCCTAGCGGGTGTTGACACAATGTGATTTCTGCCCAGTGCTCTGAATGTCAAAGTGAAGAAATTCAAGTAAGCGCGGGTCAACGGCGGGAGTAACTATGACTCTCTTAAGGTAGCCAAATGCCTCGTCATCTAATTAGTGACGCGCATGAATGGATTAACGAGATTCCTACTGTCCCTATCTACTCAGTCTGAGTTTGACAGCCGAGCTGAACGGACGTGTTTCTGAAGTGAAAATTGTGAATCAGACTAAAAACATTTGGAAATTAATAATTAAACAATTATTGCAGAAAGTGGAATAGTGAATCAGTGATTTAACCACAGACCAAGGGACGAAGAATCCAGTGGTAAAGCGGCAAATTGTGTGCGAAGTAAAATTATTAAATAAAAAAAGAAAATAAAAACTGAAATTGCAAAGGTTGCTGAGATAAAAATTTAAACGAGAAAATAAAAGTGAAGTGGCAAAGGTTGCTGAGACGGAAAAAAAAAGGGCTTGTATCGATTACTTTATAGTATCGATTTCAAGTGACGAGAAAATATCGATTGTAAGTGACAATTTATTGATATAAAATATCGATTTAAGTAGATTCAAAATTGTTGACAACTATAAATTGGGAAATTTATTAAATTGACGGGATGGAAACCCGCTGTGGAAGTGCAGCCAGCATGATGACAGTATTTGAATCTGGCGACGATTCAATTTTTGAATCAGGTGCGGAATCATCGGTAGTTTGCTGCTTCAGTCGACGCCGCCGGGAGCCGCAAAAAGGGGCGGAAAATTAGGGATCGAATAGTATCGATGCCGGATACATTGCTTGGTGAGCCAACGGACGCCAAGAGGGCAGCGTTGGATCCCAACTTCCTGAAGCCCGCCAAGCCGGTTAAGCGAAAGGCTTCGGTTGCCGCTGCTGTCGCCTCTGTGGTTGCTGATGACAGTGCGGTTGATGATGATGCTGCTGGTATTCCACATTGCCCAGCGTGGCGCATTGTGGCCGGAGGAACGTCGGCAATTTTGGCAGAAATTTCTGCGGCTGGAGAAGGTACCCGCAATGCCATTGTGGGCGTTGGTCCAAGGGCTGCAAGGGAGATTTCGTTGGCCATTAAGCGTCTGGAGGAACTGGCCATGGCCTTGGCCATAAGAAACGCGCTTCTAGAAAGCTACTCAGGCGGAACACCCGCACCCACGCCGCCTGCTGGAACTAATCATGCTGCATACCCCACTGCCACCACCAATGCTGCTGCCGCTGTCCCCGTTCTCGGAGTGCCGATCCCCGCACCACGGTTCAACAAGCCAGTTGAGACGTGGTCCGCGGTGGTAACGAGTCAGGACCCGAACGTGTCCAGTAAGCAAGTGGCTGAGCGGGTGATGAAGGAAGTCGCACCAACGCTGGGAGTGCGTGTTCACGAGGTACGTGAGCTGAAGCGTGGCGGAGCTGTAATCCGTACACCGTCGGTGAACGAGATGAAGCGCGTGGTGGCGAACAAGAAATTCGCAGAGGTTGGATTAAAGGTCCAACAGAGTAAGGGATTTAGACCAAAGATCACAGTGTTTGACGTGGACACGAGCATCGTCCCGGAGACGTTCATGGAGGAGCTGTTTAGCAACAATTTTCAAGAACAGATGACGGAAGCTATGTTCAAGAAAGCGGTGCACCTGGAGACGAAGCCTTGGTCCGTCACTGACGGCACCAGCGTTAACCTGACGCTGGAAGTGGACGAAAAAGCGTTGGCCATACTTGAGCAAACCGGGAGGGTCTACATCAAGTGGTTTTCATACCGCTGCCGATCGCTTGTCCGTACCTATGCTTGTCATAGGTGCGTCGGATTTGACCACAAGGTGTCCCAGTGTCGCCTCAAGCAGGACGTGTGTCGCCAGTGTGGACAAACTGGCCACGTTGCAGCGAAATGCGGTAATCCGGTGGACTGCCGGAATTGCCGCTTCAAGGGGCTACCCTCAGGGCATCTGATGCTCTCGGGATCGTGCCCGATATATGGTGCGGTGTTGGCGAGGGTGCAGGCCAGACATTAAGATGTTTGGTCTCATCCAAGCCAACTGTGGTCGGGGCCGCGTTGCGTGCATCGATATTGGTGTACGTATGCGTGGTTCCGGCCACCCCTTTGCGCTGCTGCAGGAGCCCTACACAGACGAGGAAGGCCGTATTACTGGATTCCCAGCTGGGATGAGAGTTTATGGTAGCCGGATCTTCGAGGGACGCAGGAGAAACGCTGCCGTCATCGTCGACGACCCAGATGCCATCTGCCTACCAGTTGAGTCGCTAATCACCGAGTATGGAGTATGCGTGAGGGTCACAGGTGAATTTGGCTCATTTTACCTGACCTCGCTATACTGCCATACAAATGTTGAATTGACAACGACGTACTTTCCGTATATGGATGCCGTACTGCTACTGGCGAGCAGTACTCCGGTCATCCTCTGCCTAGATGCGAATGCTGTATCCCCTATGTGGTTCAGTAAACGTCACGATAGTTTTCGTGGCCAGCCGAACTACGGACGGGGTGAGCAGCTGGAGGATTGGATTCTCGGAAGCCGAGCCGGAGTTCTTAATCAATTCAGCGAGGTGTACACGTTCGACAATCGCTGCGGACGGAGCGATATTGACGTAACATTAGTCAGTGAAGCAGCGTCTACGTGGGCCACGTACGACTGGAGTGTGGACGAGTGGGAAATGAGCGATCACAACATCATTACCGTTGCTGTATCGCCTTCCCCAGACGCAGTTGAGAGCACATATGCTCCTGTGCCGTCCTGGAAACTCACCAATGCAAACTGGCGAATGTTTGACTCTGAACTGGTAGAGGAAGTTTTGGAGCACCTTCCCTTGGAGCACATCAGGAATTCGCCGTTGGACTCCTCAGTGTCTGCGCTCCGTCTCATTGTACAGTCCGTGTGCAATAGGGTATTGGGCTGCAGGCCGTCGAGAGCTGTGGGAAAGGTAAAGTGGTGGAGCACGGAACTAAGTACCAAACGCCGGGAGGTCAGGAGACTGAGGCGAAAGCTCCAGGATGCTCGGCGTAGAGGCCATGACTCTGCGCAGCTTCTGGCAACTCATCTGCGACTTTTCATCGACTTCAAAGGCGCCTTCGACAACATTGGGTGGAGTGCTGTAATGCGCCGCTTAATCGACTTGGGATGCCAGGAAGCCAGCTTGTGGAGAAGCTTCTTCTGTGGTAGGAGAGCCAGGATGACCAGCAGATTCGGAGAAGTCGACGTGGAGGTAACTCGAGGATGTCCGCAGGGATCCATCAGTGGGCCGTTCATTTGGAACACCATGATGGATGTGCTGCTCCATCGTTTGGAGCGCCTGTGTACATTCAGTGCGTACGCGGACGATCTGCTGGTTCTCGTCGAGGGAAGGTCGAGAGTCGAACTGGAGCGTCGAGGCGAGGAGCTGATGTCCGTCGTGGGAGCTTGGGGAGCAGAGGTCGGAGTTTCGATCTCGACCAGCAAGTCGGCAATAATGCTGTTGAAAGGGACATTGGCCCGATCGAGGCCGCCCTGGGTACGGTTTGCAGGAGCAAACCTACCCTACGTCAGACAGTACCGGTACCTTGGTATCACAGTTGTCGAGCGGCTGAATTTTCGGCCACACATTGCGGGATTGCGCAAAAAGTTAACTGGAGTCGTCGGAGCATTGAGTCGCGTGCTACGGGTTGACTGGGGATTCAGTCCTCGAGCAAGACGCACCATTTATGCCGGACTCATGGTGCCATGTGCATTGTTTGGTGCCTCGGTATGGTATTCCGTGGCTAGGAGAGAGTCGGTCGCCAGGAGGCGACTCAACTCCTGCCAGAGAGCTATGCTCTTAGGATGCCTTGCGGTATGCCGTACAGTGTCCACCGTGGCACTGCAGGTACTTGCTGGAGCTCCACCCTTGGATCTGGTTGCCATGCGAATGGCAATCAGTTTTAAGATTAAGCGTGCCCACCCGCTGGAGGAAAGCGATTGGCTGTTCGGTCTAGATGTGGCAAATCTGGACCGGAAACAAATGAAGGCGATGCTGGACGAGCGTATGTGCTGCGAGTGGCAACGCAGATGGGATGACGATGAGCACGGTCGACCGACTCATCAGTTTATCCCGGACGTACGTTTTGTTTTCAGCCGGAGAGACCTAGGATTTGGCCTCCATGCTGGATTTTTGTTGACTGGCCATGGATCGCTGAACGCATTTCTTCATCAGAGAGGTCTTTGTGCGACGCCCGCATGCATATGCGGTGCGGAATCCGACTGTCTAATTAAAACAAAGCATTGTGATGGCCCTAGCGGGTGTTGACACAATGTGATTTCTGCCCAGTGCTCTGAATGTCAAAGTGAAGAAATTCAAGTAAGCGCGGGTCAACGGCGGGAGTAACTATGACTCTCTTAAGGTAGCCAAATGCCTCGTCATCTAATTAGTGACGCGCATGAATGGATTAACTCGATTCCTACTGAGTTTGACAGCCGAGCTGAACGGACGTGTTTCTGAAGTGAAAATTGTGAATCAGGCTAAAAACATTTGGAAATTAATAATTAAACAATTATTGCAAAAAATAAAATAGTGAATCAGTGAATTAACCTCAGACCAAGGGACGAAGAATCCAGTGGTAAAGTGGCAAATTGTGTGCGAAGTAAAATTATTAAATAAAAAGAGAAAATAAAAACTGAAATTGCAAAGGTTGCTGAGATAAAAATTTAAACGAGAAAATAAAAGTGAAGTGGCAAAGGTTGCTGAGACGAAAAAAAAAGGGCTTGTATCGATTACTTTATAGTATCGATTTCAAGTGACGAGAAAATATCGATTGTAAGTGACAATTTATTGATATAAAATATCGATTTAAGTTGATTCAAAATTGTTGACATCTATAAATTGGGAAAATTATTTTTAAATTGACGGGATGGAAACCCGCTGTGTATTTGAATCTGGCGACGATTCAATTTTTGAATCAGGTGCGGAATCATCGGTTGCTTCAGTCGACGCCGCCGGGAGCCGCAAAAAGGGGCGGAAAATTAGGGATCGAATAGTATCGATGCCGGATCCATTGCTTGGTGAGCCAACGGACGCCAAGAGGGCAGCGTTGGATCCCAAGTTCCTGAAGCCCGCCAAGCCGGTTAAGCGAAAGGCTTCCGTTGCCGCTGCTGTCGCCTCTGTGGTTGCTGATGACAGTGCGGTTGATGATGATGCTTCTGGTATTCCACATTGCCCAGCGTGGCGCATTGTGGCCGGAGGAACGTCGGCAATTTTGGCAGAAATTTCTGCGGCTGGAGAAGGCACCCGCAATGCCATTGTGGGCGTTGGTCCAAGGGCTGCAAGGGAGATTTCGTTGGCCATTAAGCGTCTGGAGGAACTGGCCATGGCCTTGGCCATAAGAAACGCGCTTCTAGAAAGCAAATCAGGCGGAACACCCGCACCCACGCCGCCTGCTGGAACTAATCATGTTGCATACCCCACTGCCACCACCAATGCTGCTGCCGCTGTCCCCGTTCTCGGAGTGCCGATCCCCGCCCCACGGTTCAACAAGCCAGTTGAGACGTGGTCCGCGGTGGTAACGAGTCAGGACCCGAACGTGTCCAGTAAGCAAGTGGCTGAGCGGGTGATGAAGGAAGTCGCACCAACGCTGGGAGTGCGTGTTCACGACGTACGTGAGCTGAAGCGTGGCGGAGCTGTAATCCGTACACCGTCGGTGAAAGAGATGAAGCGCGTGGTGGCGAACAAGAAGTTCGCAGAGGTTGGATTAAAGGTCCAACAGAGTAAGGGATTTAGACCAAAGATCACAGTGTTTGACGTGGACACGAGCATCGTCCCGGAGACGTTCATGGAGGAGCTGTTTAGCAACAATTTTCAAGAACAGATGACGGAAGCTATGTTCAAAAAAGCGGTGCACCTGGAGACGAAGCCTTGGTCAGTCACTGACGGCACCAGCGTTAACCTGACGCTGGAAGTGGACGAAAAAGCGTTGGCCATACTTGAGCAAACCGGGAGGGTCTACATCAAGTGGTTTTCATACCGCTGCCGATCGCTTGTCCGTACCTATGCTTGTCATAGGTGCGTCGGATTTGACCACAAGGTGTCCCAGTGTCGCCTCAAGCAGGACGTGTGTCGCCAGTGTGGACAAACTGGACACGTTGCAGCGAAATGCGGTAATCCGGTGGACTGCCGGAATTGCCGCTTCAAGGGGCTACCCTCAGGGCATCTGATGCTCTCGGGATCGTGCCCGATATATGGTGCGGTATTAGCGAGGGTGCAGGCCAGACATTAAGATGTTTGGTCTCATCCAAGCCAACTGTGGACGAAGAAGGGAAGACATCCGATGGAACTTTTCCCGGGTCCTGGAGACACCAGAGCAGCTGCAGATGTTGGAGACCTTTGCGAGGGCGACGTTCACAAGGCGGAGAGGGTTGCACCAGATGGCGACCACGCAGGATCAACCAGTGCCGGGCCAATGAGGGCCAAAACTGGAAGCAGTTTGGAACTTGGTCCATACTGCGAGGCTGAACCAGAACGCCTTAATCTGGTAGTAATATGGCATTTATGTCATATCACAAGGTCCAACCAGAGCACCCAATCTGGTAGGCGAGCTCCGAATGGAGCAAGCTGATGGATCACCCATTCCATGCGTGTCGTGAGCAAAAATGGTGAGTAGCTTTAGCTGCGAACAGCCGACCAAAGCTGTTAATTTGGTACTACGGGTGGGCTAGTGGCCCTATGCTAGCCCAATGAGGTTGGCCCCCTTGTGGGAGATCGTAGTGGCTGTGGTTTGACACCCGAATGCGGGGAGAGCCTTTGGCTCGGCGTGGAGTTGCGTTATCAACCGGGTGCTGTACCCATAGATCAGCAGAGGTTTTAGATAGGCCTCGCCCTTCGCCAAGGGAAAATATCATGTCCGACAACATGTATTTTATTCGGCACCGATAAGATGTTGCAATTGCAACATCTTTGAGGGGCGCTGGCCGTCGCTTTGTTTCGGCCCACTGTACTATATGTCACATTTGTGACATATTAGAGTACCGTGGTTGTAAACCCCCAAGGGGTACACGCCACGTAAAACAAATTCGACTTAATGTCCCTATCTACTATCTAGCGAAACCACAGCCAAGGGAACGGGCTTGGAATAATTAGCGGGGAAAGAAGACCCTTTTGAGCTTGACTCTAATCTGGCAGTGTAAGGAGACATAAGAGGTGTAGAATAAGTGGGAGATATTTTTCCTTGTGTTTAATATCGTCAATGAAATACCACTACTCTTATTGTTTCCTTACTTACTTGATTAAATGGAACGTGTATCATTTCCTAGCCATTATACGGATATATTTACTATATCTTATGGTATTGGGTTTTGATGCAAGCTTCTTGATCAAAGTATCACGAGTTTGTTATATAATCGCAAACAAATTCTTTAATGAGAGAATGCATTTATGTATTTTCAATTTAAAAATTTTGGTATAACTCCAATTACTCAGGTATGATCCAATTCAAGGACATTGCCAGGTAGGGAGTTTGACTGGGGCGGTACATCTCTCAAATAATAACGGAGGTGTCCCAAGGCCAGCTCAGTGCGGACAGAAACCACACATAGAGCAAAAGGGCAAATGCTGACTTGATCTCGGTGTTCAGTACACACAGGGACAGCAAAAGCTCGGCCTATCGATCCTTTTGGTTTAAAGAGTTTTTAACAAGAGGTGTCAGAAAAGTTACCATAGGGATAACTGGCTTGTGGCGGCCAAGCGTTCATAGCGACGTCGCTTTTTGATCCTTCGATGTCGGCTCTTCCTATCATTGTGAAGCAAAATTCACCAAGCGTTGGATTGTTCACCCATGCAAGGGAACGTGAGCTGGGTTTAGACCGTCGTGAGACAGGTTAGTTTTACCCTACTAATGACAAAACGTTGTTGCGACAGCATTCCTGCGTAGTACGAGAGGAACCGCAGGTACGGACCAATGGCACAATACTTGTTCGAGCGAACAGTGGTATGACGCTACGTCCGTTGGATTATGCCTGAACGCCTCTAAGGTCGTATCCGTGCTGGACTGCAATGATAAATAAGGGGCAATTTGCATTGTATGGCTTCTAAACCATTAAAAGTTTATTTAATAAACGACAATGGATGTGATGCCAATGTTATTTGTAACATAGTAAATTGGGAGGATCTCCGATCACCTGATGCCGCGCTAGTTACTTATTAAAACATTATTTAATACAATGACAAAGCCTAGAATCAATTGTAAACGACTTTTGTAACAGGCAAGGTGTTGTAAGTGGTTGAGCAGCTGCCATACTGCGATCCACTGAAGCTTATCCTTTGCTTGATGATTCGATTTTAGCACATTTTTAATGTGCTATGTAGAGCCCTTACTAACCAAGTAGCCAAACGAATTCTCAATATTTGTTTAGTTACGCAAAACACTAACACTATACCAAAAGATAATAAATATATGAAAATAAACAGAAACGTGTCATTGTGGAGATGACATGTTATATGCAATATATGGTTAAGTGAGTTTAACTCTCTTAAGGCGGTAGTTACTAAGACACTTCAACGATTGCTTAAGAAGTCGTCTTTTTAATAGTAACGCAAAAGAACTGATTCCTCAAATTCCTACTTTCCCTAAAATAATAAATTTAATGATGAAAAATATAAACAAATTTTTCACCATATACAATATATGAAAATTAAAATTTACTATGCTTAAGAGAGTTTGACTCTCTAAAGGTAGCCAATTGACTCGTCATTTGTTTAGTGACGCCAAATAATTTATTATTTGGATTTTCTACCAAGTCAGCAAAACAAAGAATATATAAAAATGAAACTAAAATGGCGGTTGTTACTAAGACACTTTACCGATTGCTTAAGAAGTCGTCTTTTTAATAGTAACGCAAAAGAACTGATTCCTCAAATTCCTACTTTCCCTAAAATAATAAATTTAATGATGAAAAATATAAACAAATTTTTCACCATATACAATATATGAAAATTAAAATTTACTATGCTTAAGAGAGTTTGACTCTCTAAAGGTAGCCAATTGACTCGTCATTTGTTTAGTGACGCCAAATAATTTATTATTTGGATTTTCTACCAAGTCAGCAAAACAAAGAATATATAAAAATGAAACTAAAATGGCGGTTGTTACTAAGACACTTTACCGATTGCTTAAGAAGTCGTCTTTTTAATAGTAACGCAAAAGAACTGATTCCTCAAATTCCTACTGTCCCTAAAATAATAAATAAATGATGAAAAATATAAACAAATTTTTCACTATATACAATATATGAAAATTAAAATTTACTATGCTTAAGAGAGTTTGACTCTCTAAAGGTAGCCAATTGACTCGTCATTTGTTTAGTGACGCCAAATAATTTATTATTTGGATTTTCTACCAAGTCAGCAAAACAAAGAATATATAAAAATGAAACTAAAATGGCGGTTGTTACTAAGACACTTTAACGATTGCTTAAGAAGTCGTCTTTTTAATAGTAACACAAAGGAACTGATTCCTCAAATTCCTACTGTCCCTAAAATAATAAATAAATGATGAAAAATATAAACAAATTTTTCACCATATAGAATATATGAAAATTAAAATTTACTATGCTTAAGAGAGTTTGACTATACAATTTGACATACAATATGACAATAGTTCATTAAATTAAATTATATATATATTACTATATGTATATTATACATATGGAAATTGTTCATTAAATTGAATTACACATACAAATAATGAATTTTTTTGGAATTAAATGACATACAATATGACAATAGTTCATTAAATTAAATTATATATATATAACTATATGTATATTATACATATGGAATTTGTACATTAAATTGAATTACACATACAAAAGTTTTCATTAAATGGTAACTTCAAACATATTTGGGCGATATCGAGAAAGCGTGGCACAAAACCTATATAGGTGGTGTGATGTCGAGCATGGTATATTATATGACAATCAAGTACACATCTCAAAGTCATATAATTTTATGCATTATATATCGGCAATGTCTATTTAATTATATATTATTATGAAGTCTTAAGGTATTTTTAAAAATACATATGAAAATTGTTCGTTGAGTGGTACCTTCGAACATATTTGGGCGATTTCGAGAAAGCGTGGCACAAAACCTATATAGGTGGTGTGATGTCGAGCATGGTATATTATATGACAATCAAGTACACATCTCAAAGTCATATAATTTTATGCATTATATATCGGCAATGTCTATTTAATTATATATTATTATGAAGTCTTAAGGTATTTTTAAAAATACATATGAAAATTGTTCGTTGAGTGGTACCTTCGAACATATTTGGGCGATTTCGAGAAAGCGTGGCACAAAACCTATATAGGTGGTGTGATGTCGAGCATGGTATATTATATGACAATCAAGTACACATCTCAAAGTCATATAATTTTATGCATTATATATCGGCAATGTCTATTTAATTATATATTATTATGAAGTCTTAAGGTATTTTTAAAAATACATATGAAAATTGTTCGTTGAGTGGTACCTTCGAACATATTTGGGCGATTTCGAGAAAGCGTGGCACAAAACCTATATAGGTGGTGTGATGTCGAGCATGGTATATTATATGACAATCAAGTACACATCTCAAAGTCATATAATTTTATGCATTATATATCGGCAATGTCTATTTAATTATATATTAATATGAAGTCTTAAGGTATTTTTAAAAATACATATGAAAATTGTTCGTTGAGTGGTACCTTCGAACATATTTGGGCGATTTCGAGAAAGCGTGGCACAAAACCTATATAGGTGGTGTGATGTCGAGCATGGTATATTATATGACAATCAAGTACACGTCTCAAAGTCATATAATTTTATGCATTATATATCGGCAATGTCTATTTAATTATATATTAATATGAAGTCTTAAGGTATTTTTAAAAATACATATGAAAATTGTTCGTTGAGTGGTACCTTCGAACATATTTGGGCGATTTCGAGAAAGCGTGGCACAAAACCTATATAGGTGGTGTGATGTCGAGCATGGTATATTATATGACAATCAAGTACACGTCTCAAAGTCATATAATTTTATGCAAAGTCATATAATTTTATGCATTATATATCGGCAATGTCTATTTATTTATATATTATTATGAAGTCTTAAGGTATTTTTAAAAATACATATGAAAATTGTTTGTTGAGTGGTACCTTCAAACATTTTTGGGCGATTTTGAGAAAACGTGGCACAAAACCTATTCATAGTGAACAGTTGATGTTCATTAATTGTTTTAGCAATAAGACAATAAATTATTATACATCTATGTACTTTATGTAGAGTGTCGTATTTATACTGTTAAGTCTTGGCGGCGACATTACACATTTAAGATAATGAAGAGACTTGCCAAGTTGTGTATTGAATTAATATACAAATTAAATTGGTTTTGGATTTATCGTTAATATTTTCCCAGGATACTTAAAATAAATTGTGTTTTTCTTAAAACTGTTATTTATTTAAAGTATCCAAATTTTTTTAATATGAACATAAAGATTTATTTAATATACAATATTAAATACCAAAATCTCTGTGTTTATAAAATAAAGTCAAGTAAATTATATAAGCAATATTTAATTCTGTTAAAAGAGTTTTCAATAAACAAGAAATGAAAAAAAAAAAAAAAATTTTTTTCGATTTTTACTTAATATATAAGAAACATTATCACATAAATGAAAAACTGAAAAAATTATAAATTTTTTATCAAAATATAAATATTTATTTCAATTTATTTTGAATAAATAAAATTAATGAAAATGTGATTATATATTATGTAAGTGAAAAAATAAAAATATTCTTGAACGAAATTTTTAAATTTATATAAAATTCAATAAACAAAAAAACGAAAATGAATGCTATTAAATAATAGCCATATTCGTAAAATAATAGTACAATCTCTTTTTATATATATTTATTATTTTATTCAAAAATATATTAAATTGTCAAGTATCTTAAAAAATAAATGTCTGATTGTTACATATATATATAAATATATATATATAGCAACCAGTATATTAAACAATAACATTATTCTGGTTGATCCTGCCAGTAGTTATATGCTTGTCTCAAAGATTAAGCCATGCATGTCTAAGTACACACGAATTAAAAGTGAAACCGCAAAAGGCTCATTATATCAGTTATGGTTCCTTAGATCGTTAACAGTTACTTGGATAACTGTGGTAATTCTAGAGCTAATACATGCAATTAAAACACGGACCTTTTGGGACGTGTGCTTTTATTAGGCTAAAACCAAGCGATCATTTGATCGTTATATTGGTTGAACTCTAGATAACATGCAGATCGTATGGTCTTGTACCGACGACAGATCTTTCAAATGTCTGCCCTATCAACTTTTGATGGTAGTATCTAGGACTACCATGGTTGCAACGGGTAACGGGGAATCAGGGTTCGATTCCGGAGAGGGAGCCTGAGAAACGGCTACCACATCTAAGGAAGGCAGCAGGCGCGTAAATTACCCACTCCCAGCTCGGGGAGGTAGTGACGAAAAATAACAATACAGGACTCATATCCGAGGCCCTGTAATTGGAATGAGTACACTTTAAATCCTTTAACACGGACCAATTGGAGGGCAAGTCTGGTGCCAGCAGCCGCGGTAATTCCAGCTCCAATAGCGTATATTAAAGTGTGTTCGGTTAAATTTTTTTGGATAAATTTTTGTATAATTTATTTAATATATGTGGCGGTTATTTAATATTATATATATATATGTACTTTATATATATATTAATAAAACCTATTTACCATCAATTAGTTTTATTTTTATTAGTAATAATTAATTTCCTTATATGCATACATTGGTTAAAGCAACAACCCAAAAATACAATGTAAAATAAAAATTAAATTGACGATGAGTAAATACAACATAACAAAATATAAATAGTTAAATAATATGTGGCGGTTATTTAATATTATATATACAGATATATATGTACTTCCTATACATATATATATGAAATGAAAATACCTTAATTTACCATCGGAAATTGAAGTTTTTATTTTTCAGCGTGTATATGTACCACAATGTACACGCGTTGCGTAATGTATTGCTTATCCTAGTTATATGCATACATTGGTTAAAGCAACACCCCAAAAATACAATGTTGTACCTGTTATTAAGGTTAACGTTTTACATATGTCGATCGTCTACTACGATATTGGTAAAATCTCAATCTATATTAAATAATTTGTATTCAATCAATTATGTAAAACTAAGACATTTCGCAGCATTATATTGGGTTAAATTTTTATTGAAGGAATTGATATATGCCAGAAAAATGGTGTATTTTTAATTTCTTTCAATAAATATTTTATTGACGTAATGAAATAAAAACATTAATTAATCACTCTAAGCGGTGGATCACTCGGCTCATGGGTCGATGAAGAACGCAGCAAACTGTGCGTCATCGTGTGAACTGCAGGACACATGAACATCGACATTTTGAACGCATATCGCAGTCCATGCTGTTATAGTACTTTAATTTATTTTAGAGTGCTGCTTGGACTACATATGGTTGAGGGTTGTAAGACTATGCTCAATAAGTTGTTTTAATATTTAATGAAATGTTAAAACATATGTTATATTATTGGTGATTTAGACATTAAATTATCATAATATTAATAATGAATGAAACACATTGCCTCTCAAGTATGAGAAAAAAGAAGATGTATATTAAATTCATTTTCAAATTTAATAATACTGAGGAATGTCTAGCATAAAAAGAATTTAATTTTTTTTCATCTAGAATTGCCTCTTATTAATGGTTTGTAATGAATAAATAAAAAGTCATTATTATTATTCTTCACATATTAAAGATAACTAAATGGTTTCAATATATTAAAAAAAATATATTTTTTTGTGTGTATATACAACCTCAACTCATATGGGACTACCCCCTGAATTTAAGCATATTAATTAGGGGAGGAAAAGAAACTAACAAGGATTTTCTTAGTAGCGGCGAGCGAAAAGAAAATAGTTCAGCACTAAGTCACTTTGTCTTTATGGCAAATGTGAGATGCAGTGTATGGAACATCAATATTCTAGTATGAGAAATTAATGATTTAAGTCCTTCTTAAATGAGGCCATTTACCCATAGAGGGTGCCAGGCCCGTATAACGTTAATGATTACTAGATGGTGTTTCCAAAGAGTCGTGTTGCTTGATAGTGCAGCACTAAGTGGGTGGTAAACTCCATCTAAAACTAAATATAACCATGAGACCGATAGTAAACAAGTACCGTGAGGGAAAGTTGAAAAGAACTCTGAATAGAGAGTTAAATAGTACGTGAAACTGCTTAGAGGTTAAGCCCGATGAACCTGAATATCCGTTATGGAAAATTCATCATTATAATTGTAATATTTAAATAATATTATAATAATAGTGTGCATTTTTTCCATATAAGGACATTGTAATCTATTAACATAAACCAAATTTATCATAAAATATGAATTATAGTTTATTTAAATTATTTTGCTTGCAATTTAACATAAAATAAATGTCATTAATTTGATAAAGTGTTGATAGATTTATATGAATACAGTGCGTTAATTTTTTTAAAATTATATAATAGCATGATTATCATTGATTTTCTATGTTTATTATATGCACTTGTATGATTAACAATGCGAAAGATTCAGGATACCTTCGGGACCCGTCTTGAAACACGGACCAAGGAGTCTAACATATGTGCAAGTTATTGGGATATAAACCTAATAGCGTAATTAACTTGACTAATAATGGGATTAGTTTTTTAGCTATTTATAGTTAATTAACACAATCCCGGGGCGTTCTAAAAAGTTATGTGTAATGATATTTATATTATTTATACCTCTAACTAGAACGTACCTTGAGCATATATGCTGTGACCCGAAAGATGGTGAACTATACTTGATCAGGTTGAAGTCAGGGGAAACCCTGATGGAAGACCGAAACAGTTCTGACGTGCAAATCGATTGTCAGAATTGAGTATAGGGGCGAAAGACCAATCGAACCATCTAGTAGCTGGTTCCTTCCGAAGTTTCCCTCAGGATAGCTGGTGCATTTAAATATTATATAAAATAATCTTATCTGGTAAAGCGAATGATTAGAGGCCTTAGGGTCGAAACGATCTTAACCTATTCTCAAACTTTAAATGGGTAAGAACCTTAACTTTCTTGATATGAAGTTTAAGGTTATGATATAATGTGCCCAGTGGGCCACTTTTGGTAAGCAGAACTGGCGCTGTGGGATGAACCAAACGTAATGTTACGGTGCCCAAATTAACAACTTATACAGAAACCATGAAAGGCGTTGGTTGCTTAAAACAGCAGGACGGTGATCATGGAAGTCGAAATCCGCTAAGGAGTGTGTAACAACTCACCTGCCGAAGCAACTAGCCCTTAAAATGGATGGCGCTTAAGTTGTATACCTATACATTACCGCTAAAGTAGATGATTTATATTATTTAATAATGTAAATTTTGAAACTTTAGTGAGTAGGAAGGTACAATGGTGTGCTTAGAAGTGTTTGGCGTAAGCCTGCATGGAGCCGTCATTGGTACAGATCTTGGTGGTAGTAGCAAATAATCGAATGAGACCTTGGAGGACTGAAGTGGAGAAGGGTTTCGTGTGAACAGTGGTTGATCACGAGTTAGTCGGTCCTAAGTTCAAGGCGAAAGCCGAAAATTTTCAAGTTAATAAAGTCATATTAATATAAATAATGGAAATTAAAACACTTGAATAATTTTGAACGAAAGGGAATACGGTTCCAATTCCGTAACCTGTTGAGTATCCGTTTGTTATTAAATATGGGCCTCGTGCTCATCCTGGCAACAGGAACGACCATAAAGAAGCCGTCGAGAGGTATCGGAAGAGTTTTCTTTTCTGTTTTATAGCCGTACTACCATGGAAGTCTTTCGCAGAGAGATATGGTAGATGGGCTAGAAGAGCATGACATATACTGTTGTGTCGATATTTTCTCCTCGGACCTTGAAAATTTATGGTGGGGATACGCAAACTTCTCAACAGGCCGTACCAATATCCGCAGCTGGTCTCCAAGGTGAAGAGTCTCTAGTCGATAGAATAATGTAGGTAAGGGAAGTCGGCAAATTAGATCCGTAACTTCGGGATAAGGATTGGCTCTGAAGATTGAGATAGTCGGGCTTGATTGGGAAACAATAACATGGTTTATGTGCTCGTTCTGGGTAAATAGAGTTTCTATCATTTATGATAGTTATTTGTTCCCCGGATAGTTTAGTTACGTAGCCAATTGTGGAACTTTCTTGCTAAAATTTCTAAGAATACTAATTAATTTTAATTAGTTCTTTTAAATTAGAACGATTATCAATTAACAATCAATTCAGAACTGTTCATTAATTGTTTTAGCAATAAGACAATAAATTATTATACATCTATGTACTTTATGTAGAGTGTCGTATTTATACTGTTAAGTCTTGGCGGCGACATTACACATTTAAGATAATGAAGAGACTTGCCAAGTTGTGTATTGAATTAATATACAAATTAAATTGGTTTTGGATTTATCGTTAATATTTTCCCAGGATACTTAAAATAAATTGTGTTTTTCTTAAAACTGTTATTTATTTAAAGTATCCAAATTTTTTTAATATGAACATAAAGATTTATTTAATATACAATATTAAATACCAAAATCTCTGTGTTTATAAAATAAAGTCAAGTAAATTATATAAGCAATATTTAATTCTGTTTAAAAGAGTTTTCAATAAACAAGAAATGAAAAAAAAAAAAAAATTTTTTCGATTTTTACTTAATATATAAGAAACATTATCACATAAATGAAAAACTGAAAAAATTATAAATTTTTTATCAAAATATAAATATTTATTTCAATTTATTTTGAATAAATAAAATTAATGAAAATGTGATTATATATTATGTAAGTGAAAAAATAAAAATATTCTTGAACGAAATTTTTAAATTTATATAAAATTCAATAAACAAAAAAACGAAAATGAATGCTATTAAATAATAGCCATATTCGTAAAATAATAGTACAATCTCTTTTTATATATATTTATTATTTTATTCAAAAATATATTAAATTGTCAAGTATCTTAAAAAATAAATGTCTGATTGTTACATATATATATAAATATATGTATATAGCAACCAGTATATTAAACAATAACATTATTCTGGTTGATCCTGCCAGTAGTTATATGCTTGTCTCAAAGACATGCATGTCTAAGTACACACGAATTAAAAGTGAAACCGCAAAAGGCTCATTATATCAGTTATGGTTCCTTAGATCGTTAACAGTTACTTGGATAACTGTGGTAATTCTAGAGCTAATACATGCAATTAAAACACGGACCTTTTGGGACGTGTGCTTTTATTAGGCTAAAACCAAGCGATCATTTGATCGTTATATTGGTTGAACTCTAGATAACATGCAGATCGTATGGTCTTGTACCGACGACAGATCTTTCAAATGTCTGCCCTATCAACTTTTGATGGTAGTATCTAGGACTACCATGGTTGCAACGGGTAACGGGGAATCAGGGTTCGATTCCGGAGAGGGAGCCTGAGAAACGGCTACCACATCTAAGGAAGGCAGCAGGCGCGTAAATTACCCACTCCCAGCTCGGGGAGGTAGTGACGAAAAATAACAATACAGGACTCATATCCGAGGCCCTGTAATTGGAATGAGTACACTTTAAATCCTTTAACAAGGACCAATTGCGTCTAGCAATAATGAGATTGAGCAATAACAGGTCTGTGATGCCCTTAGATGTCCTGGGCTGCACGCGCGCTACAATGAAAGTATCAACGTGTATTTCCTAGACCGAGAGGTCCGGGTAAACCGCTGAACCACTTTCATGCTTGGGATTGTGAACTGAAACTGTTCACATGAACTTGGAATTCCCAGTAAGTGTGAGTCATTAACTCGCATTGATTACGTCCCTGCCCTTTGTACACACCGCCCGTCGCTACTACCGATTGAATTATTTAGTGAGGTCTCCGGACGTGATCACTGTGACGCCTTGCGTGTTACGGTTGTTTCGCAAAAGTTGACCGAACTTGATTATTTAGAGGAAGTAAAAGTCGTAACAAGGTTTCCGTAGGTGAACCTGCGGAAGGATCATTATTGTACGTTCCAACCGTTATTAAATAATATATACCAAATTTTAATATGAAAAATAAAAATTAAATTAACGATGAGTAAATACAACATAACAAAATATAAATAGTTAAATAATATGTGGCGGTTATTTAATATTATATATACAGAATATATATGTACTTCCTATACATATATATATGAAATGAAAATACCTTAATTTACCATCGGAAATTGAAGTTTTTATTTTTCAGCGTGTATATGTACCACAATGTACACGCGTTGCGTAATGTATTGCTTATCCTAGTTATATGCATACATTGGTTAAAGCAACACCCCAAAAATACAATGTAAAATAAAAATTAAATTGACGATGAGTAAATACAACATAACAAAATATAAATAGTTAAATAATATGTGGCGGTTATTTAATATTATATATACAGATATATATGTACTTCCTATACATATATATATGAAATGAAAATACCTTAATTTACCATCGGAAATTGAAGTTTTTATTTTTCAGCGTGTATATGTACCACAATGTACACGCGTTGCGTAATGTATTGCTTATCCTAGTTATATGCATACATTGGTTAAAGCAACACCCCAAAAATACAATGTTGTACCTGTTATTAAGGTTAACGTTTTACATATGTCGATCGTCTACTACGATATTGGTAAAATCTCAATCTATGTTAAATAATTTGTATTCAATCAATTATGTAAAACTAAGACATTTCGCAGCATTATATTGGGTTAAATTTTTATTGAAGGAATTGATATATGCCAGAAAAATGGTGTATTTTTAATTTCTTTCAATAAATATTTTATTGACGTAATGAAATAAAAACATTAATTAATCACTCTAAGCGGTGGATCACTCGGCTCATGGGTCGATGAAGAACGCAGCAAACTGTGCGTCATCGTGTGAACTGCAGGACACATGAACATCGACATTTTGAACGCATATCGCAGTCCATGCTGTTATAGTACTTTAATTTATTTTAGAGTGCTGCTTGGACTACATATGGTTGAGGGTTGTAAGACTATGCTCAATAAGTTGTTTTAATATTTAATGAAATGTTAAAACATATGTTATATTATTGGTGATTTAGACATTAAATTATCATAATATTAATAATGAATGAAACACATTGCCTCTCAAGTATGAGAAAAAAGAAGATGTATATTAAATTCATTTTCAAATTTAATAATACTGAGGAATGTCTAGCATAAAAAGAATTTAATTTTTTTTCATCTAGAATTGCCTCTTATTAATGGTTTGTAATGAATAAATAAAAAGTCATTATTATTATTCTTCACATATTAAAGATAACTAAATGGTTTCAATATATTAAAAAAAATATATTTTTTTGTGTGTATATACAACCTCAACTCATATGGGACTACCCCCTGAATTTAAGCATATTAATTAGGGGAGGAAAAGAAACTAACAAGGATTTTCTTAGTAGCGGCGAGCGAAAAGAAAATAGTTCAGCACTAAGTCACTTTGTCTTTATGGCAAATGTGAGATGCAGTGTATGGAACATCAATATTCTAGTATGAGAAATTAATGATTTAAGTCCTTCTTAAATGAGGCCATTTACCCATAGAGGGTGCCAGGCCCGTATAACGTTAATGATTACTAGATGGTGTTTCCAAAGAGTCGTGTTGCTTGATAGTGCAGCACTAAGTGGGTGGTAAACTCCATCTAAAACTAAATATAACCATGAGACCGATAGTAAACAAGTACCGTGAGGGAAAGTTGAAAAGAACTCTGAATAGAGAGTTAAATAGTACGTGAAACTGCTTAGAGGTTAAGCCCGATGAACCTGAATATCCGTTATGGAAAATTCATCATTATAATTGTAATATTTAAATAATATTATAATAATAGTGTGCATTTTTAACTTTCTTGCTAAAATTTCTAAGAATACTAATTAATTTTAATTAGTTCTTTTAAATTAGAACGATTATCAATTAACAATCAATTCACAACTGGCACGGACTTGGGGAATCCGACTGTCTAATTAAAACAAAGCATTGTGATGGCC
Organism: Drosophila neocordata; assembly: GCA_018903615.1. NCBI lineage: Eukaryota > Metazoa > Arthropoda > Insecta > Diptera > Drosophilidae > Drosophila > Drosophila neocordata. The sequence continues at coordinate 29,954 of JAEIGI010000192.1, forward strand.
CTAGCGGGTGTTAACACAATGTGATTTCTGCCCAGTGCTCTGAATGTCAAAGTGAAGAAATTCAAGTAAGCGCGGGTCAACGGCGGGAGTAACTATGACTCTCTTAAGTTAGCCAAATGCCTCGTCATCTAATTAGTGACGCGCATGAATGGATTAACGAGATTCCTACTGTCCCTATCTACTCAGTCTGAGTTTGACAGCCGAGCTGAACGGACGTGTTTCTGAAGTGAAAATTTAGAATCAGACTAAAAATCTTTGGAAATTAATAATTAAACAATTATTGCAGAAAGTGGAATAGTGAATCAGTGATTTAACCACAGACCAAGGGACGAAGAATCCAGTGGTAAAGCGGCAAATTGTGTGCGAAGTAAAATTATTAAATAAAAAGAAAAAATAAAAACTGAAATTGCAAAGGTTGCTGAGATAAAAATTTAAACGAGAAAATAAAAGTGAAGTGGCAAAGGTTGCTGAGACGAAAAAAAGGGCTTGTATCGATTACTTTATAGTATCGATTTCAAGTGACGAGAAAATATCGATTGTAAGTGACAATTTATTGATATAAAATATCGATTTAAGTTGATTCAAAATTGTTGACATCTATAAATTGGGAAAATTATTTTTAAATTGACGGGATGGAAACCCGCTGTGTATTTGAATCTGGCGACGATTCAATTTTTGAATCAGATGCGGAATCATCGGTTGCTTCAGTCGACGTTGCCGGGAGCCGCAAAAAGGGGCGGAAAATTAGGGATCGAATAGTATCGATGCCGGATCCATTGCTTGGTGAGCCAACGGACGCCAAGAGGGCAGCGTTGGATCCCAAGTTCCTGAAGCCCGCCAAGTTGGTTAAGCGACTTTCGCTTGCCGCTGCTGTCGCCTCTGTGGTTGCTGATGACAGTGCGGTTGATGATGATGCTTCTGGTATTCCACATTGCCCAGCGTGGCGCATTGTGGCCGGAGGAACGTCGGCAATTTTGGCAGAAATTTCTGCGGCTGGAGAAGGCACTCGCAATGCCATTGTGGGCGTTGGTCCAAAGGGCTGCAAGGGAGATTTCGTTGGCCATTAAGCGTCTGGAGGAACTGGCCATGGCCTTGGCCATAAGAAACGCGCTTCTAGAAAGCAAATCAGGCGGAACACCCGCACCCACGCCGCCTGCTGGAACTAATCATGTTGCATACCCCACTGCCACCACCAATGCTGCTGCCGCTGTCCCCGTTCTCGGAGTGCCGATCCCCGCCCCACGGTTCAACAAGCCAGTTGAGACGTGGTCCGCGGTGGTAACGAGTCAGGACCCGAACGTGTCCAGTAAGCAAGTGGCTGAGCGGGTGATGAAGGAAGTCGCACCAACGCTGGGAGTGCGTGTTCACGACGTACGTGAGCTGAAGCGTGGCGGAGCTGTAATCCGTACACCCTCGGTGAAAGAGATGAAGCGCGTGGTGGCGAACAAGAGACTTCGCAGATGTTGCAATTGCAACATCTTTGAGGGGCGCTGGCCGTCGCTTTGTTTCGGCCCACTGTACTATATGTCACATTTGTGACATATTAGAGTACCGTGGTTGTAAACCCCCAAGGGGTACACGCCACGTAAAACAAATTCGACTTAATGTCCCTATCTACTATCTAGCGAAACCACAGCCAAGGGAACGGGCTTGGAATAATTAGCGGGGAAAGAAGACCCTTTTGAGCTTGACTCTAATCTGGCAGTGTAAGGAGACATAAGAGGTGTAGAATAAGTGGGAGATATTTTTCCTTGTGTTTAATATCGTCAATGAAATACCACTACTCTTATTGTTTCCTTACTTACTTGATTAAATGGAACGTGTATCATTTCCTAGCCATTATACGGATATATTTACTATATCTTATGGTATTGGGTTTTGATGCAAGCTTCTTGATCAAAGTATCACGAGTTTGTTATATAATCGCAAACAAATTCTTTAATGAGAGAATGCATTTATGTATTTTCAATTTAAAAATTTTGGTATAACTCCAATTACTCAGGTATGATCCAATTCAAGGACATTGCCAGGTAGGGAGTTTGACTGGGGCGGTACATCTCTCAAATAATAACGGAGGTGTCCCAAGGCCAGCTCAGTGCGGACAGAAACCACACATAGAGCAAAAGGGCAAATGCTGACTTGATCTCGGTGTTCAGTACACACAGGGACAGCAAAAGCTCGGCCTATCGATCCTTTTGGTTTAAAGAGTTTTTAACAAGAGGTGTCAGAAAAGTTACCATAGGGATAACTGGCTTGTGGCGGCCAAGCGTTCATAGCGACGTCGCTTTTTGATCCTTCGATGTCGGCTCTTCCTATCATTGTGAAGCAAAATTCACCAAGCGTTGGATTGTTCACCCATGCAAGGGAACGTGAGCTGGGTTTAGACCGTCGTGAGACAGGTTAGTTTTACCCTACTAATGACAAAACGTTGTTGCGACAGCATTCCTGCGTAGTACGAGAGGAACCGCAGGTACGGACCAATGGCACAATACTTGTTCGAGCGAACAGTGGTATGACGCTACGTCCGTTGGATTATGCCTGAACGCCTCTAAGGTCGTATCCGTGCTGGACTGCAATGATAAATAAGGGGCAATTTGCATTGTATGGCTTCTAAACCATTAAAAGTTTATTTAATAAACGACAATGGATGTGATGCCAATGTTATTTGTAACATAGTAAATTGGGAGGATCTCCGATCACCTGATGCCGCGCTAGTTACTTATTAAAACATTATTTAATACAATGACAAAGCCTAGAATCAATTGTAAACGACTTTTGTAACAGGCAAGGTGTTGTAAGTGGTTGAGCAGCTGCCATACTGCGATCCACTGAAGCTTATCCTTTGCTTGATGATTCGATTTTAGCACATTTTTAATGTGCTATGTAGAGCCCTTACTAACCAAGTAGCCAAACGAATTCTCAATATTTGTTTAGTTACGCAAAACACTAACACTATACCAAAAGATAATAAATATATGAAAATAAACAGAAACGTGTCATTGTGGAGATGACATGTTATATGCAATATATGGTTAAGTGAGTTTAACTCTCTTAAGGCGGTAGTTACTAAGACACTTCAACGATTGCTTAAGAAGTCGTCTTTTTAATAGTAACGCAAAAGAACTGATTCCTCAAATTCCTACTTTCCCTAAAATAATAAATTTAATGATGAAAAATATAAACAAATTTTTCACCATATACAATATATGAAAATTAAAATTTACTATGCTTAAGAGAGTTTGACTCTCTAAAGGTAGCCAATTGACTCGTCATTTGTTTAGTGACGCCAAATAATTTATTATTTGGATTTTCTACCAAGTCAGCAAAACAAAGAATATATAAAAATGAAACTAAAATGGCGGTTGTTACTAAGACACTTTAACGATTGCTTAAGAAGTCGTCTTTTTAATAGTAACGCAAAAGAACTGATTCCTCAAATTCCTACTGTCCCTAAAATAATAAATTTAATGATGAAAAATATAAACAAATTTTTCACCATATACAATATATGAAAATTAAAATTTACTATGCTTAAGAGAGTTTGACTCTCTAAAGGTAGCCAATTGACTCGTCATTTGTTTAGTGACGCCAAATAATTTATTATTTGGATTTTCTACCAAGTCAGCAAAACAAAGAATATATAAAAATGAAACTAAAATGGCGGTTGTTACTAAGACACTTTAACGATTGCTTAAGAAGTCGTCTTTTTAATAGTAACACAAAAGAACTGATTCCTCAAATTCCTACTGTCCCTAAAATAATAAATAAATGATGAAAAATATAAACAAATTTTTCACCATATAGAATATATGAAAATTAAAATTTACTATGCTTAAGAGAGTTTGACTATACAATTTGACATACAATATGACAATAGTTCATTAAATTAAATTATATATATATTACTATATGTATATTATACATATGGAATTTGTACATTAAATTGAATTACACATACAAAAGTTTTCATTAAATGGTAACTTCAAACATATTTGGGCGATATCGAGAAAGCGTGGCACAAAACCTATATAGGTGGTGTGATGTCGAGCATGGTATATTATATGACAATCAAGTACACATCTCAAAGTCATATAATTTTATGCATTATATATCGGCAATGTCTATTTAATTATATATTATTATGAAGTCTTAAGGTATTTTTAAAAATACATATGAAAATTGTTCGTTGAGTGGTACCTTCGAACATATTTGGGCGATTTCGAGAAAGCGTGGCACAAAACCTATATAGGTGGTGTGATGTCGAGCATGGTATATTATATGACAATCAAGTACACATCTCAAAGTCATATAATTTTATGCATTATATATCGGCAATGTCTATTTAATTATATATTATTATGAAGTCTTAAGGTATTTTTAAAAATACATATGAAAATTGTTCGTTGAGTGGTACCTTCGAACATATTTGGGCGATTTCGAGAAAGCGTGGCACAAAACCTATATAGGTGGTGTGATGTCGAGCATGGTATATTATATGACAATCAAGTACACATCTCAAAGTCATATAATTTTATGCATTATATATCGGCAATGTCTATTTAATTATATATTATTATGAAGTCTTAAGGTATTTTTAAAAATACATATGAAAATTGTTTGTTGAGTGGTACCTTCAAACATATTTGGGCGATTTCGAGAAAGCGTGGCACAAAACCTATATAGGTGGTGTGATGTCGAGCATGGTATATTATATGACAATCAAGTACACATCTCAAAGTCATATAATTTTATGCATTATATATCGGCAATGTCTATTTAATTATATATTATTATGAAGTCTTAAGGTATTTTTAAAAATACATATGAAAATTGTTCGTTGAGTGGTACCTTCGAACATATTTGGGCGATTTCGAGAAAGCGTGGCACAAAACCTATATAGGTGGTGTGATGTCGAGCATGGTATATTATATGACAATCAAGTACACATCTCAAAGTCATATAATTTTATGCATTATATATCGGCAATGTCTATTTAATTATATATTATTATGAAGTCTTAAGGTATTTTTAAAAATACATATGAAAA
>JAEIGI010000192.1:40000-48522 GCA_018903615.1 Drosophila neocordata
AGGGAAAGTTGAAAAGAACTCTGAATAGAGAGTTAAATAGTACGTGAAACTGCTTAGAGGTTAAGCCCGATGAACCTGAATATCCGTTATGGAAAATTCATCATTATAATTGTAATATTTAAATAATATTATAATAATAGTGTGCATTTTTTCCATATAAGGACATTGTAATCTATTAACATAAACCAAATTTATCATAAAATATGAATTATAGTTTATTTAAATTATTTTGCTTGCAATTTAACATAAAATAAATGTCATTAATTTGATAAAGTGTTGATAGATTTATATGAATACAGTGCGTTAATTTTTTTAAAATTATATAATAGCATGATTATCATTGATTTTCTATGTTTATTATATGCACTTGTATGATTAACAATGCGAAAGATTCAGGATACCTTCGGGACCCGTCTTGAAACACGGACCAAGGAGTCTAACATATGTGCAAGTTATTGGGATATAAACCTAATAGCGTAATTAACTTGACTAATAATGGGATTAGTTTTTTAGCTATTTATAGTTAATTAACACAATCCCGGGGCGTTCTAAAAAGTTATGTGTAATGATATTTATATTATTTATACCTCTAACTAGAACGTACCTTGAGCATATATGCTGTGACCCGAAAGATGGTGAACTATACTTGATCAGGTTGAAGTCAGGGGAAACCCTGATGGAAGACCGAAACAGTTCTGACGTGCAAATCGATTGTCAGAATTGAGTATAGGGGCGAAAGACCAATCGAACCATCTAGTAGCTGGTTCCTTCCGAAGTTTCCCTCAGGATAGCTGGTGCATTTAAATATTATATAAAATAATCTTATCTGGTAAAGCGAATGATTAGAGGCCTTAGGGTCGAAACGATCTTAACCTATTCTCAAACTTTAAATGGGTAAGAACCTTAACTTTCTTGATATGAAGTTTAAGGTTATGATATAATGTGCCCAGTGGGCCACTTTTGGTAAGCAGAACTGGCGCTGTGGGATGAACCAAACGTAATGTTACGGTGCCCAAATTAACAACTTATACAGAAACCATGAAAGGCGTTGGTTGCTTAAAACAGCAGGACGGTGATCATGGAAGTCGAAATCCGCTAAGGAGTGTGTAACAACTCACCTGCCGAAGCAACTAGCCCTTAAAATGGATGGCGCTTAAGTTGTATACCTATACATTACCGCTAAAGTAGATGATTTATATTATTTAATAATGTAAATTTTGAAACTTTAGTGAGTAGGAAGGTACAATGGTGTGCTTAGAAGTGTTTGGCGTAAGCCTGCATGGAGCCGTCATTGGTACAGATCTTGGTGGTAGTAGCAAATAATCGAATGAGACCTTGGAGGACTGAAGTGGAGAAGGGTTTCGTGTGAACAGTGGTTGATCACGAGTTAGTCGGTCCTAAGTTCAAGGCGAAAGCCGAAAATTTTCAAGTTAATAAAGTCATATTAATATAAATAATGGAAATTAAAACACTTGAATAATTTTGAACGAAAGGGAATACGGTTCCAATTCCGTAACCTGTTGAGTATCCGTTTGTTATTAAATATGGGCCTCGTGCTCATCCTGGCAACAGGAACGACCATAAAGAAGCCGTCGAGAGGTATCGGAAGAGTTTTCTTTTCTGTTTTATAGCCGTACTACCATGGAAGTCTTTCGCAGAGAGATATGGTAGATGGGCTAGAAGAGCATGACATATACTGTTGTGTCGATATATTTTCTCCTCGGACCTTGAAAATTTATGGTGGGGATACGCAAACTTCTCAACAGGCCGTACCAATATCCGCAGCTGGTCTCCAAGGTGAAGAGTCTCTAGTCGATAGAATAATGTAGGTAAGGGAAGTCGGCAAATTAGATCCGTAACTTCGGGATAAGGATTGGCTCTGAAGATTGAGATAGTCGGGCTTGATTGGGAAACAATAACATGGTTTATGTGCTCGTTCTGGGTAAATAGAGTTTCTATCATTTATGATAGTTATTTGTTCCCCGGATAGTTTAGTTACGTAGCCAATTGTGGAACTTTCTTGCTAAAATTTCTAAGAATACTAATTAATTTTAATTAGTTCTTTTAAATTAGAACGATTATCAATTAACAATCAATTCAGAACTGGCACGGACTTGGGGAATCCGACTGTCTAATTAAAACAAAGCATTGTGATGGCCCTAGCGGGTGTTGACACAATGTGATTTCTGCCCAGTGCTCTGAATGTCAAAGTGAAGAAATTCAAGTAAGCGCGGGTCAACGGCGGGAGTAACTATGACTCTCTTAAGGTAGCCAAATGCCTCGTCATCTAATTAGTGACGCGCATGAATGGATTAACGAGATTCCTACTGTCCCTATCTACTCAGTCTGAGTTTGACAGCCGAGCTGAACGGACGTGTTTCTGAAGTGAAAATTGTGAATCAGACTAAAAACATTTGGAAATTAATAATTAAACAATTATTGCAGAAAGTGGAATAGTGAATCAGTGATTTAACCACAGACCAAGGGACGAAGAATCCAGTGGTAAAGCGGCAAATTGTTGCGAAGTAAAATTATGAAATAAAAAATGGCATATGCTCGATGGGTCCTGAGACACCAGAGCAGCTGCTGAATTTGGAGACTTGCAAATGACTCATTTGTGACAAAGTGACTTGTGGTCGAACCAGCGAGCAACAGCCTGAAAGCTGTTTGCTATCTCGCTACTTACATACTGCAAGGCTGCCATGAAATTTCTGGTATGCCATATACGGTGTCCAATGTGGCACCCTGAGAATGGTTAAGCAAGTTGATGGATCACCCATCCCGCGTGTCGTGAGCAAAGTGATTGGCTTTGGTATTGTGCAACGGACCAAAGCTTTAATTTACGGGTGGGTGCCTATGCTAGCCCAATGACGCTTGTGGGAGATCGTAGTGGCTGTGGTTTGACACCCGAATGCGCGGAGAGCCTTTGGCTCGGCGTGGAGTTGCGTTATCAACCGGGTGCTGTACCCATAGATCAGCAGAGGTTTTGGATAGGCCTCGCCCCTTCGCCAAGGGAAAATATCATGTCCGACAACATGTATTTTATTCGGCACCGAAAAGATGTTGCAATTGCAACATCTTTGAGGGGCGCTGGATCGCTTTGTTTCGGCCCACTGTACTATATGTCACATTTGTGACATATTAGAGTACCGTGGTTGTAAACCCCCAAGGGGTACACGCCACGTAAAACAAATTCGACTTAATGTCCCTATCTACTCAGTCTGAGTTTGACAGCCGAGCTGAACGGACGTGTTTCTGATGTGAAAATTTAGAATCAGACTAAAACTCTTTGGAAATTAATAATTAAACAATTATTGAAAAAAATAAAATAGTGAATCAGTGAATTAACCACAGACCAAGGGACGAAAAATCCAGTGGTAAAGCGGCAAATTGTGTGCAAAGTAAAATTATTAAATAAAAAGAAAAAATAAAAACTGAAATTGCAAAGGTTGCTGAGATAAAAATTTAAACGAGAAAATAAAAGTGAAGTGGCAAAGGTTGCTGAGACGAAAAAAAAGGGCTTGTATCGATTACTTTATAGTATCGATTTCAAGTGACGAGAAAATATCGATTGTAAGTGACAATTTATTGATATAAAATATCGATTTAAGTTGATTCAAAATTGTTGACATCTATAAATTGGGAAAATTATTTTTAAATTGACGGGATGGAAACCCGCTGTGTATTTGAATCTGGCGACGATTCAATTTTTGAATCAGGTGCGGAATCATCGGTTGCTTCAGTCGACGCCGCCGGGAGCCGCAAAAAGGGGCGGAAAATTAGGGATCGAATAGTATCGATGCCGGATCCATTGCTTGGTGAGCCAACGGACGCCAAGAGGGCAGCGTTGGATCCCAAGTTCCTGAAGCCCGCCAAGCCGGTTAAGCGAAAGGCTTCCGTTGCCGCTGCTGTCGCCTCTGTGGTTGCTGATGACAGTGCGGTTGATGATGATGCTTCTGGTATTCCACATTGCCCAGCGTGGCGCATTGTGGCCGGAGGAACGTCGGCAATTTTGGCAGAAATTTCTGCGGCTGGAGAAGGCACCCGCAATGCCATTGTGGGCGTTGGTCCAAGGGCTGCAAGGGAGATTTCGTTGGCCATTAAGCGTCTGGAGGAACTGGCCATGGCCTTGGCCATAAGAAACGCGCTTCTAGAAAGCAAATCAGGCGGAACACCCGCACCCACGCCGCCTGCTGGAACTAATCATGTTGCATACCCCACTGCCACCACCAATGCTGCTGCCGCTGTCCCCGTTCTCGGAGTGCCGATCCCCGCCCCACGGTTCAACAAGCCAGTTGAGACGTGGTCCGCGGTGGTAACGAGTCAGGACCCGAACGTGTCCAGTAAGCAAGTGGCTGAGCGGGTGATGAAGGAAGTCGCACCAACGCTGGGAGTGCGTGTTCACGAGGTACGTGAGCTGAAGCGTGGCGGAGCTGTAATCCGTACACCGTCGGTGAACGAGATGAAGCGCGTGGTGGCGAACAAGAAGTTCGCAGAGGTTGGATTAAAGGTCCAACAGAGTAAGGGATTTAGACCAAAGATCACAGTGTTTGACGTGGACACGAGCATTGTCCCGGAGACGTTCATGGAGGAGCTGTTTTGCAACAATTTTCAAGAACAGATGACGGAAGCTATGTTCAAGAAAGCGGTGCACCTGGAGACGAAGCCTTGGTCCGTCACTGACGGCACCAGCGTTAACCTGACGCTGGAAGTGGACGAAAAAGCGTTGGCCATACTTGAGCAAACCGGGAGGGTCTACATCAAGTGGTTTTCATACCGCTGCCGATCCCTTGTCCGTACCTATGCTTGTCATAGGTGCGTCGGATTTGACCACAAGGTGTCCCAGTGTCGCCTCAAGCAGGACGTGTGTCGCCAGTGTGGACAAACTGGCCACGTTGCAGCGAAATGCAGTAATCCGGTGGACTGCCGGAATTGCCGCTTCAAGGGGCTACCCTCAGGGCATCTGATGCTCTCGGGATCGTGCCCGATATATGGTGCGGTATTGGCGAGGGTGCAGGCCAGACATTAAGATGTTTGGTCTCATACAAGCCAACTGTGGACGGGCCGCGTTGCGAGATTTGCGAGACCTTGACGGACTTGGTGTAAGAAGGGAAGACATCCGTTGGAACTTTTCCCGGGTCCTGGAGACACCAGAGCAGCTGCAGATGTTGGAGACCTTTGCGAGGGCGACGTTCACAAGGCGGAGAGGGTTGCACCAGATGGCGACCACGCAGGATCAACCAGTGCCGGGCCAATGAGGGCCAAAACTGGAAGCAGTTTGGAACTTGGTCCATACTGCGAGGCTGAACCAGAACGCCTTAATCTGGTAGTAATATGGCATTTATGTCATATCACAAGGTCCAACCAGAGCACCCAATCTGGTAGGCGAGCTCCGAATGGAGCAAGCTGATGGATCACCCATTCCATGCGTGTCGTGAGCAAAAATGGTGAGTAGCTTTAGCTGCGAACAGCCGACCAAAGCTGTTAATTTGGTACTACGGGTGGGCTAGTGGCCCTATGCTAGCCCAATGAGGTTGGCCCCCTTGTGGGAGATCGTAGTGGCTGTGGTTTGACACCCGAATGCGGGGAGAGCCTTTGGCTCGGCGTGGAGTTGCGTTATCAACCGGGTGCTGTACCCATAGATCAGCAGAGGTTTTAGATAGGCCTCGCCCTTCGCCAAGGGAAAATATCATGTCCGACAACATGTATTTTATTCGGCACCGATAAGATGTTGCAATTGCAACATCTTTGAGGGGCGCTGGCCGTCGCTTTGTTTCGGCCCACTGTACTATATGTCACATTTGTGACATATTAGAGTACCGTGGTTGTAAACCCCCAAGGGGTACACGCCACGTAAAACAAATTCGACTTAATGTCCCTATCTACTATCTAGCGAAACCACAGCCAAGGGAACGGGCTTGGAATAATTAGCGGGGAAAGAAGACCCTTTTGAGCTTGACTCTAATCTGGCAGTGTAAGGAGACATAAGAGGTGTAGAATAAGTGGGAGATATTTTTCCTTGTGTTTAATATCGTCAATGAAATACCACTACTCTTATTGTTTCCTTACTTACTTGATTAAATGGAACGTGTATCATTTCCTAGCCATTATACGGATATATTTACTATATCTTATGGTATTGGGTTTTGATGCAAGCTTCTTGATCAAAGTATCACGAGTTTGTTATATAATCGCAAACAAATTCTTTAATGAGAGAATGCATTTATGTATTTTCAATTTAAAAATTTTGGTATAACTCCAATTACTCAGGTATGATCCAATTCAAGGACATTGCCAGGTAGGGAGTTTGACTGGGGCGGTACATCTCTCAAATAATAACGGAGGTGTCCCAAGGCCAGCTCAGTGCGGACAGAAACCACACATAGAGCAAAAGGGCAAATGCTGACTTGATCTCGGTGTTCAGTACACACAGGGACAGCAAAAGCTCGGCCTATCGATCCTTTTGGTTTAAAGAGTTTTTAACAAGAGGTGTCAGAAAAGTTACCATAGGGATAACTGGCTTGTGGCGGCCAAGCGTTCATAGCGACGTCGCTTTTTGATCCTTCGATGTCGGCTCTTCCTATCATTGTGAAGCAAAATTCACCAAGCGTTGGATTGTTCACCCATGCAAGGGAACGTGAGCTGGGTTTAGACCGTCGTGAGACAGGTTAGTTTTACCCTACTAATGACAAAACGTTGTTGCGACAGCATTCCTGCGTAGTACGAGAGGAACCGCAGGTACGGACCAATGGCACAATACTTGTTCGAGCGAACAGTGGTATGACGCTACGTCCGTTGGATTATGCCTGAACGCCTCTAAGGTCGTATCCGTGCTGGACTGCAATGATAAATAAGGGGCAATTTGCATTGTATGGCTTCTAAACCATTAAAAGTTTATTTAATAAACGACAATGGATGTGATGCCAATGTTATTTGTAACATAGTAAATTGGGAGGATCTCCGATCACCTGATGCCGCGCTAGTTACTTATTAAAACATTATTTAATACAATGACAAAGCCTAGAATCAATTGTAAACGACTTTTGTAACAGGCAAGGTGTTGTAAGTGGTTGAGCAGCTGCCATACTGCGATCCACTGAAGCTTATCCTTTGCTTGATGATTCGATTTTAGCACATTTTTAATGTGCTATGTAGAGAGCCCTTACTAACCAAGTAGCCAAACGAATTCTCAATATTTGTTTAGTTACGCAAAACACTAACACTATACCAAAAGATAATAAATATATGAAAATAAACAGAAACGTGTCATTGTGGAGATGACATGTTATATGCAATATATGGTTAAGTGAGTTTAACTCTCTTAAGGCGGTAGTTACTAAGACACTTCAACGATTGCTTAAGAAGTCGTCTTTTTAATAGTAACGCAAAAGAACTGATTCCTCAAATTCCTACTTTCCCTAAAATAATAAATTTAATGATGAAAAATATAAACAAATTTTTCACCATATACAATATATGAAAATTAAAATTTACTATGCTTAAGAGAGTTTGACTCTCTAAAGGTAGCCAATTGACTCGTCATTTGTTTAGTGACGCCAAATAATTTATTATTTGGATTTTCTACCAAGTCAGCAAAACAAAGAATATATAAAAATGAAACTAAAATGGCGGTTGTTACTAAGACACTTTAACGATTGCTTAAGAAGTCGTCTTTTTAATAGTAACACAAAGGAACTGATTCCTCAAATTCCTACTGTCCCTAAAATAATAAATAAATGATGAAAAATATAAACAAATTTTTCACCATATAGAATATATGAAAATTAAAATTTACTATGCTTAAGAGAGTTTGACTATACAATTTGACATACAATATGACAATAGTTCATTAAATTAAATTATATATATATTACTATATGTATATTATACATATGGAAATTGTTCATTAAATTGAATTACACATACAAATAATGAATTTTTTGGAATTAAATGACATACAATATGACAATAGTTCATTAAATTAAATTATATATATATAACTATATGTATATTATACATATGGAATTTGTACATTAAATTGAATTACACATACAAAAGTTTTCATTAAATGGTAACTTCAAACATATTTGGGCGATATCGAGAAAGCGTGGCACAAAACCTATATAGGTGGTGTGATGTCGAGCATGGTATATTATATGACAATCAAGTACACATCTCAAAGTCATATAATTTTATGCATTATATATCGGCAATGTCTATTTAATTATATATTATTATGAAGTCTTAAGGTATTTTTAAAAATACATATGAAAATTGTTCGTTGAGTGGTACCTTCGAACATATTTGGGCGATATCGAGAAAGCGTGGCACAAAACCTATATAGGTGGTGTGATGTCGAGCATGGTATATTATATGACAATCAAGTACACATCTCAAAGTCATATAATTTTATGCATTATATATCGGCAATGTCTATTTAATTATATATTATATGATTTAAGGTTTATTTTTAAAATACATATGAAAATTGTTCGTTGGTGGTACCTTCGAACATATTTGGG
>JAEIGI010000191.1:0-49107 GCA_018903615.1 Drosophila neocordata
GGTCTCTAATTGTAATTGTTTAATTTCGTGTCTCGTGTTAATTACTGTGTATCCACTGTAGTGTATAGTGAGTTTGTTGTAGAGAATTGGTCACTTCTTTTGCTGCGTCAAATTAATGATTATGTGTGCGCATCTCAGTTTTGTTCGCTTAGTTCCAATTTCCCGCTTCTTAGGCTTTCATCAGAAGATGCGGTTCGGAGCGTAGTGAATCAGTATGATATTGACTTTTCATGGTTTTCTGAAAATAGCGCTTTTCATTGGGTGAATTAACCATATAAACAATTGGACGAACGCCAACATTGCGCCACAAATCAGCAATATGCAGATTAAATTCATCCTTGCTAAGAAACACTACGCTAATGCCTATTACTGGAGCAATAATGTTCCGAAAAATTGCACCATAGATCGAGGTAATCAGGGTAGACGATTTAAGTATGCTTAGCGAGAGATAGGTCTCATGCCAGAGTCCACAAATGATATCTGGTTGCAGCTTGCGTAACTGATAGATGGCTAGCGGAGAGCGACTAATGACAATGGTGCGCTGAGTAAGAGCCTCATTGGAAGCCATGAACTTCTGCATTTGGTCAATCATTCGTGGACTGTTGTCGTGTAGGCGTAAAAACAATGTAACGGACGAAGCTTCTGCATCGAGAAATTCAGATAGTTGCTTTATCGTGGAAACATATTCGGTTTCGAACTGGAGTCCCATAGGATGCTGCTCGGTGATATCCTGCTGCTGGAGCTCATTTAATGTACGACGCGCCACGTCTAGCTTTTGTGGATTGGCGATAACAATTTCGCCGCAAGAGGTTAGTCCTGAGTCTAACAGCACATTTCGATATCCACGTGTCAGACACTTTCTAATAGCTGTCTTTGAGTTTTCCGGTGCATCATATCCAGCTCCACGATTAGCGATTGGCCAGTAGTTGGGCCAATCTTCTGGTGTATTCAGTAGGCTGAGCAAACGCTTTTCGTTGGGACTTCGTTGCAACTTAACAAATTTGGATGCCACACAGACAAAAAGTAGTGTCAGGGTAAACCAAGGAATAGCCAAATTGCAGAAGAACCATAACACATTGAAGCAGAAGAAGATCAGGCTCACTGAACAGCAAAGCAGCTGATAGATAGATTAAGATGATCTATCAGCTGCTTTGCTGTTCAGTGAGCCTGATCTTCTTCTGCTTCAATGTGTTATGGTTCTTCTGCAATTTGACTTGCTTGTTCTAATTGTTTGGGTTTCTCGGTGGGGCTTCTGAAAGGGTTTTTCCTGAATGCATCATCCTGCGGTGAGTGGGCACGAAGGCTGTGGCTGTGCTCGGGTAACTTCGGTGAAGATGCTTGAGGGTTGTTTTCCTCTGTCTGAGTGGGATGTCCGGCTATGAGGTTTGGAGAACTTTCCTCGGGAGTGTTGACGTCATCGTGACGAAATAGGCTCCTTCCAAAGCACTGTAGGTGGCTTGAGTTGTATATAATTTTCTCCGCAGCGAATAGTATCTCCAATCCCTTTTAGAAAATCTGTTCCTAAGATGAGTTGATCCATGATATTTGGTAATACAAGTAGAGTTAGGAGTACAGGCTTGACTCGTAAGGACACTTCAATGCGTAAGGCTCGTGTAATTTCATTCTGTGAACTGTCGGCCAGGTTAATAACGATTCGTACATCTCTCCAATCATAGGCTGATCCCAGTTGCTGAGCCAAGTGTTCAGTGTAACTCTTATAAGCGCTATGATGCGACCCTTTTCGAATCTGAGAATATCTAGAGTTGGTGTTGTTTGAGCGCAGCTTTCGTCTGATCCCCGTTTGCCGACAGCATTCAATCGTACGTCGACCTTGTCGACCACACTTGCAACAGAAGATTACACGGGGTTTAGTGCACAATCAGCTTCGTCAGCTCAGCTAGATCCTTGAAATCGATGCGTCTTGTATATACATGATACTCCTGGTGCAGGTTGTCATATATTCTATCTAGTTCTTGGTCCGAAAAGTAGTTGGCTCTTTTCATCATTAGGCGTAGCTCGACTAAGTATTGCTTGAATTGTTTCTCCAGCCTTTTGGAGTCGGGTACGGATGGCATCCTCGAGTCGTTCGAAATATCTTGGGGGTAAGAAAAAGTTCAAGAATCCATGTTTAAATGTTATCCAGTTGGCCTCCAGTAGATCGCAAGACTGCCACCATCCTTCCGCTCTGCCTGAGAGTTAAAGGGACATCATCCGTGGTAGTGATTCTAGGTTAATCCTGTACGTGGCAGCTCTAGTTTCTATCTTTTCCAGAAAGTACAGTGGATCTGAAGAACCATCAAGAGTCATGCCCCATTTGGACACCTTTTCGGCGATGACGGCATATCCTGTGTTGTCGGCGATTCCTGATGTTGCCCGAAGTGGGATCTCTAGAGACAGTTGGGCAATTCCAGTCGTTGGGATATTTAATTATTTGATTATTTTAATTTTTTTTTTTCTTCAAAATTTTTGTATTTTATTTTCCTTTTTTTTTTGTAAAAATTTTTTTTTTTAAAAATTTTTTCAAATTCTGTTGACCAGTGGTCACAACATTTTTTCTTGATGTCCTTGTTAATTTAAAAATATATATATATTTTTTTTATTTGTTTCCTTCTTGTTCACTAGTCACAAAAATTTTCTTTGCATATCCTTGGTAATATAATATCCTTGTAGTTGACGTTGTTTCTTTAGTTGTTGGTCTTTGTTTCTTCGTTGTATTCCTTGTATTGTTGATTGCTTAGTATAGGCTCCTTGTAATATCCTTGTAACTTAGGCTGCTGTTATCCTTTGAAAAGGGCGTTCACCGTTGATTCCTTAGTATGCTTGTAAATTTGGACTACCGTTGTCCTTGAAAAAGGATGTTCATTGTTGACTCCTTGGTGTGCTGGTAACTTAGACTCCTGTTATCCTTTGTTATCCTTGGAACTTAGACTCCTGTGGTAATCGGCGACTGCATGTTGACTCCCTGAAGGTTAGATGCTGACTCTTTGGAGGTTGGATATTGACTCTCTGACGGTTGGATGTTGACTCCCCGAAGGTGGGACATTGACTCCCTTTAGTATGCAGTGGTACCATGATGCTCTGCTGGCGTCGCAGCCTCCGCTTCATAGGAGTGAACCTCCGATCCCATTACGGCTACGTCGACCAAAGAGAACGAACGAAACTTTTTTCTATGCTTGCTTGTCTCTTTTGTTTGTTTAAAAATTCCGAAGCATTATTTTTTTTTTCTTTTATGGTGACTCTGCTGATACCCTTTTTAGCTCTGTCGATGTATAATAAGAAATATATATTTTTTCCTACAAGGAGGTTTTGGTTCTACTGTATTCTGTCGTGACACTGTCGATGGGACTCTGTCGATGACTTTAGGATAGTTCTACCGTTACCCTTGGCCGAAATAATATAATTTATATAATTTATATAATTTATAAATTTTTTCCCAATGGTATCAATATATCAAATAAAAATTAACCAATTACATTATATTATAATATGATCGCATTATATTATATCATTTAATTATATTCATATTGGTGGAAAAAGTATTTTATATGTGAATATAATTAAATGATATAATATAATGCGATCATATTATAATATAATGTAATTGGTTAATTTTTATTATTTTCAATAGTATATGGTAGCAACATTTTATTCATTGGAAAATAATTTCTAGGAAGTCGTTCTTATGCCTGCTGACAAATAAAATATGGTGGGGCATTAATCCACAAAAATTAATTCCTACAATAACCATGACTAAATATTTTAAAATCATTCTCGAGGTCCCTGCTCTGGCGCCTTCTGTAAGAAAG
Organism: Drosophila neocordata; assembly: GCA_018903615.1. Taxonomy (NCBI): domain Eukaryota; kingdom Metazoa; phylum Arthropoda; class Insecta; order Diptera; family Drosophilidae; genus Drosophila; species Drosophila neocordata. Next base: position 3,807 of record JAEIGI010000191.1, read on the forward strand.
TTTTCTAACCGTTGTACATATCTCAATCTCTCCAAGGCCTTTAGTTACAGAAAATTTGTTAATAAATCTCGAGACCTCTGGATTTTAAATAAGTTGATGCAAATGACGGTAATAATTATTAATTTGACGCAGCAAAAGAGGTGACCAATTCTCTACAACAAACTCACTATACACTATAGTGGACCAAATTAACAATTACTATTAGAAGACGCTTATTTGGGGTGAACACTGTACAATGAAAGAGATACACAACATGCATACAATGGCATGTACATTTAATATTATTTCGGTTGGGGTATTACCCGGACACCGAAATAAATATTAAATGACACTAAGTAGTCGGATGCATAATTGGTAATATTTCAGTTAAGGTATTACCCCGACGCTGAAATATTAACCAAATGGCATTGGCACGACCACTGTACTAACTACACATTGGACTGCATTACAGTGGTTCCATATTCATGCGCATTTAATATTGCGGTTATTGTATTACCCGGACACCGAAATTAATATTAAATGGCACTAAATCCACTTTCCACATCTAATACTGTTTCAGTTAGGGTATTACCCGGACACTGAAACAGGCATTAAACGCGGAAGGGTTGACTATTTGATCGACACTTAACACTTATAACTTGGACACCACAAACAAAAGAAGAGGAATAAGAAGTACTCAAAGGTTACTGTTATATATTTCATTTTTATTACTTTCTAACTTCACATGATTTCTCCTTATACTGTTCTTTTTGAACAACTATGCTAACTGCCTAGTATCACACTATCCTAATGTAAGAGGGGAATAATGGGGTCGTATCATGGCCCTAAGGCTGACTTACCCGCTTTGGTATATTGTGGTAGATATAATTATTTTTTTCTTGAGTTTTTCTTTAATCTTTTGAAGTTTATTCTCGTATACTTTTATTCTTTCCTTGATTTTTCTTTTTGTTAACACTATTTGAATCTTTGTTTCACTGTCACTTTGTTTTTTTCTTTCCTTTGTTTTTACTCTGCACTGTCTGTATGTTATGAACTTATCTCGACGATGGTCACAAACTAAGTGATTTTGTCGTGTCTTTCAAATCTAGCCTTTGCCCTAGTTTTCGAATTGTTCTAAGCTTTGCGATCGCGAGTACGAGTCGCCTTTTGATTGGCTGTTGACAAATAACCGTTATCCTATGAGCTTTTGCGTACGTGACAAAACATCTTGACTTAGCTATGTTGGCGCCGACTGTACCGACGGCGTGGCGGTTGGTGCGTCGGCGTCGCTAACTATAGGAATGCGAAAGAGAGAAAAAAAGAAAAAGAAAACAATTGCTATCTGGCTAGATATTTTAATGCTCTTGTTAAACGATAACCTATTGATGAACCAATACCCTTCAATAAATAGGGCATATTAATTCTGAGGGTTAGCTTAAAGTTTTTTTTTAAAAAAAAAAAAAAAAAAAAAAATTGTGATTCGTCACACTACTAGCTTACTTCGCGGAGGCAAAAGAAATGGTTATTCTCTCTGTAGTTGTGATGTGGACTCGATAAACTAGGCCATTTTCTTCGTATCGGGACTTGCAAGGTTGTTTACGGTAGGGACTGGTCTGGATTCTGTGCTTTAATTCCCAGGGTATCACTCGGCTCAGAGTTGTTATCCGCCATTCGGTTTGGTCTTTTATGTTGGCTGTCGCTTTCTTCTGTACACCCTTTTGTGAGGATATGAGGGGTCTCGGTGATTCGTTGTTGGGCGGCAGAGTAGCATTGTAGGTTGTGACCGAGGATCACTCCAGGGTCGGCAGTACTCCCCGTCCGTATTAATGACCTCGAGAACCATGTTTATTAGGTGCTGTGTTTCTGGCTGTGCATCTTGCTGGGTTACAGCCAGGGTTCCTTGTGCGGTTGCTATAGAAGTTACTTCGAGGGTGAACCTGGTACCTTTGACGATGGTGGAAATCGGTTAGGGTACGGTGATTGGAAGGATGCTTTTTCTTCGAAATCAGTGGTGATGGAGTTGGCACTGCCAATAGGGATCTGGTCATTCGCGAAGGGAATTAGTTCTTATGCCTGAACTTAAAAATTAATATTACTACTAAGATAACTAATTACTACTAAGATAACTAATTACTACTAAGATAACTAAGATGAGATATACGTAGATGGATGCTGGGTTGCCTTGCGAGCAGAGACCCCCCTTTAAGAGGCCAGGGACGTTGAGAGATCGAAATCTCCAACAAGTGGCCCCTGTGAAATCTCTTCGCAAGGTTCTGCTCTTCGGTTGTCTTCTGAGGCATGGTTCTGCATGGCTTGGATTCTCTTGTTGATATGGCTTAAGATCGCTAACATTGGCTGTGCGACGGTATCTTCCATGTGCATCTTGGAGTAGGACGATGTTCCTGAAAGAAAAGTGTTTCGTTGTGGGTCGCCGTAAGGACTCTCGAAGGTCTCGATTTTATCTATTCTAAGTAACCGGTACTCTGCTCTAAAAAAACGATGCTTGGTTGCTCGATCATCCTTCTGATTGATTACGTTCTCAGCGATGTGAGATATTCTTTGTATCTTTTGAAACTTGGTTTCTTGCTTCTTGTCTTCATTACCATACTGTTGACCTCGTATCCTTTTGAAGGGCGCATCCTGTGACGACTTTCTAAGTGCTTGGCTACGATTCTCTATTCTGATATTCTTGTAAAGATACTATCCTTGTAGAAAATGTTGCTTCGTTGAATGTTTGACTATGACTCTTCCTGGTATCCTTGTGAAGCATGCTGACTAGATTCCTGGTATTCTTGTAAAGTGAAGAATGTTGACTTGTGCAAGACTTAAAGTTGACTCCGCTGGTATCCTTGTGACGCATGACGGCTCGTTCTGGCTTAGATTCCTAGTATCCTCGTGAAGCCCGTTGACTTGTGCAAAACTTAGAGTAGACTCCCTAGTATCTTCGTAGCTGTGACATAGACTTCTGGTTGTAGACTCCGCTAGTATCTTTGTAATTTCGAAGTAGACTCTTGGTATCCTTGCGAAAGACGTTGATTTGTTTCTGGCTTAATGTAGACTCCGATGGTATCCTTGTAGCTCTGACGTAGACTTCTGGTATATTTGGGGAAGGATGTTCACTGGCTGTACTTCGACTTTGATTCCTGGTATCCTTGATACGGATGTTCACTGACTGTAGTTCGACTTTGATTCCTGGTAGCTAGACTTTGATTCCTGGTATCTTTGGGAAGGATGTTCACTGGCTGTAGCTAGACTTTGATTCCTGGTATCCTTGATGAGAATGTTCACTGACTGTAGTTCGACTTTGATTCCTGGTAGCTAGACTTTGATTCCTGGTATCTTTGGGAAGGATGTTTACTGGCTGTAGCTAGACTTTGATTTCTGGTATCCTTGGGAAGGATGTTCACTCTCTGATGGTTGGGTCTTGGTATCCTTGTAACTTAGGCAGCTGTTATTCTTGAGAAGGATGTTCACTAGCTGATGGTTGGGGCTTGGTATCCTTGTATCAGGCTGCTGTTGTCCTTGAGAAGGATGTTTACTGGTTGAAGATGCAATCTGGACTTTCTTGAATAGTGTAGACTTTGAGTTTAATAATAGGGGTCTTGGCTCTGCTAGTGTTACTATGACTGTGCTTCGGCGGAGTGAGTCTCGAAAAGATTCCGCAGCAGCTTCGTCGAGTAATTACGACTGACGAAACTCTCCCATACCCCTTCTTTTAAAAATAGTGTGATAGAAAAAAACAGAGATATTTTCTAGCCTACAGTATTTTATGATCCCTTTCTTATTTTCCATAATTATGTTTTCTCCAATGCTTCTGAGTAATATATACCTAAATGTGTATATATATATATTTTTTTTTTTTTTGGTGACTCTGCTGATATCCTGTTTAGCTCTGTCGGTTCAAAAATATATATTGTAACGATCCTTTTTGGTCCTTACTTGCGGCAGAGCCGGATTTCAGGTGTAGGGGTACGACACAACAAATTTATTTTGTGCGCTGGTGAAATGAGAAGATGCAGTTTGTTTTCTTTTAATACAACGTTATAATTTTATTGTCGTTTTGATTGGTGGATGTTAGTATGGCCAGAGAGCTTCTGCATGGGCTGTTAGCTTTGTGTTTGTGGCAATTGTGAAACCCACTCTGCACCGTTGGCACGCATGAAAACTTATCGACAGATTGTTTTTGGCTGTGGCAAGTGTTCCTACTGCCAGGATGACTCCTGGTCTTGCCTATCTACACTGTCGTCTGCTACGCTCCTATTATTCTGCTAGGAATACTCCTAGTCTTTTCCCACTATGCCAGGAATACTCCTGGTCTTCCTCAACTGTGCTAGGAATACTCCTAGTCTTCACCTGCCTATGCCAGGAATACTCCTGGTCTTCCTTAACTGTGCTAGGAATACTCCTAGTCTTCACAAAACTGCTAGGAATAGCTCCTAGTCTTCAATGCTTTGCTAGGAATAGCTCCTAGTCCTTTATTTGATGCTAGGAATAGCTCCTAGTCTTTTAATCTTGCTAGGAATAACTCCCAGTCTTTTTATGATCCGCTAGGAATAGCTCCTAGTCTTGTGATCTGATAGGATTTGCTCCTAGTTTTTAATACTTTGCTAGGAATAACTCCTAGTTTTCCTACTTGCCACCAAAAACGATTCTGACTTTAAATCTTCACTTGTAGCCAGGATACAGATGGATATCCTTCTATCGATCTGACTTGGCACGCCTTCGCTTTTGTTTCTTCACTTGTGTTTCACTTCGATGTCCTCGCTGATGTACTTCACTTATTGAACCTTCACTTGTTGATATTTCACTTGCACCTTACTGGTCCAAGTGACACTTCGCTTGTCTCCTTCGCTTTCCAACTGTTGATCCCTGTGTCTCAGCCCTGTCTATTTATAGGCATCTTGACCCAGGGATGACGCGTGGTGGGATTACGTACCGTTGCCAGTACTTTTCCGCGCGCCAACTTTTGCCGCCCAAAACTTTCCATCACTTTCTTTTGTCTTCGGCCTTCTCGGCCGATCCCGCAACGCAACTCTCCTGTTGCTATGCATGGTGAAATCACGCATACGCCTCTCAGCTACAATCTTTGCTCTCTAACGTTACCAACATCCACCCTTATATACTACTTAACAATGTTTGACTTATTACTAGTTTCCCGCCCTTTTTATATATGCTTATATATACTGAATTTAAATCAACTTAATAACTATATGACTATATCCCTCCCTTTATCTTTTGTAACTATATATATATATTTAATGCTCTGCATTAATGTATTGCCTTAACTTTTTTTTTTTTTTTTTTTTTTTTTTTTTTCGCGCGAATCCCAACGGGTGCACTAAATGCCCACACCTCCCGCCCAACCGACCGAGGGGCGCTAGCCGCATAACGTACGGCTCGAGTCGCGGGGACAGTTCATACATACAGACAAAAACGAAAACTAAAGCTAGCTACGAGCTAAGAAAGAAAGTATAGAATTTTTTATTAATGGAAATGAGAGTTCTGTACTGATTACATGATAAAGACGATTATAATCAGAACAAAGAACTCGGAAAGGTTCATGCAGTAAATAATTAGTAGAACAGCGTGAGAGAGATATAGGTATAAAGTTTCTAGTAGGTCTACAAGGAATACTAAAATTTATTTGGTTCAATAGCTCGGGCGAGTCTATATCACCTTTAAGAAGCTTGTGCATAAAAATGACGCCAAGCATTATTCTACGATTAGTAAGAGAAGGAAGGCCAAGTAAAAGAAGTCTACTAGAGTACGATGGCAAATTGACATTACGATCCCAGTTCAGACCACGAAGAGCAAAAAGCAAGAACTGTTTTTGAACCGACTCAATTCTTGCTTGGTGTGACTCATACTGAGGTGACCAGATGCAAGATGCATATTCTAAAATAGGACGGACCAGTGAGGTGAAAAGAATTTTAGTTGTATATGGATCGTCAAACTCCTTTGACCATCTCTTTACAAACCCAAGAACGCCCATGGCTTTACCGACGGTAGAGGAAATATGGGACTTAAACGTTAGTTTACGGTCCATCAGGACACCCAAGTCATACATCTCATTAAGACGTTCTAATGGTGTATTAGTAAGAAAATAAGTAACTAAATGCGGAGAAGTTCTATAAAAAGTCATGACCTTGCATTTAGTTGCATTTAATTTTAATAAGTTATTATGACACCAAAGCTCAAGATTTTGAAGATCAGATTGCAATCGACAAGAAGAGGTAATGTCTTTGTAACTAAAACATAGCTTAACGTCATCTGCGTACATGAGGGCACGAGAGTAACTTATAACAGAGGGAAGGTCATTAATGAAAAGGGTAAACAGCAGTGGTCCCAAATGACTACCCTGAGGCACCCCGAAGTAACATGGATGGATTTGGAATATGACGATTTAAAAAGAACCCTCTGAGTTCTATTTGTCAGATATTCACGAATCCAATTAATTAATGGACTTGGAAAGCCAATACTATTTAATTTATAAAGAAGAAGCGTATGATTAACAGAATCAAAAGCCTTACTGAAATCAGTATATATGACATCAGTTTCCACATAACAAATATTAATGTTATGTTCATGAATTATACGACGTTATATATCTTTACATAGCATATTCTGCCTATCTATTTATATATATATACATATATATAAATATATATAAATATATATATTATCATTATATATATTTAAATTTAGCGCCAATACCTCCAGCGCCTTTCAAACCTTTGCTTTGGACATGTTACATACCGCCTCTCCCGTTCTCCGTTATAATGTTTGCATTTTACTTTCGGTTCGATCGGACATTTCTTTCGTTTGGTTGTGTTCGATCGAACCTCCAGGTTCGTTTATATGTTTGAGTCAAACATATAAACGCGCGCATAGATGAATTTGAATTTGCCTTTTTGGGCCAACGCTTATTTTAATTATTAGCCGCTTTTACGACTTATATTTATTTATTCTGTATCTGGCTTAATGCTTTGGCGCATTTGTGAATTATATATGTATATATATATATATTATATATTTGTGAGGTATATATATATATATATTATATATTCCTCACATTCCCCCCTTTCTTCGGGAGCCAAATTCTTCCTCCTCTTTTTTTTTTCATATGGCATTTTTTTTGTTCCTTTTTTTTTTTTTTTGTTGGATTGGTTCGCATCTTTTTTTTTTTTTTTTGGCCATTTATGGCATCTTTTCCAATTTTTGGCAGATCGTGAGCATCTTTTCCATTATCACCATGCCTTATTTTGGCATGGGTGGCTCCGACTGCATCTTTTACTTATATACTATTTTATAATATTACTTACATCTACTTAACCTAAACTTCAGATTATTCTCCTATTCTACCTAATCTAAATTCTAAAAATATCTATTAACCTAAACTTCATATTTTTTTCTCTTATCCTAAACTTCAATTTATTTTCCCTAAACTAAAATCCAACAATTTCTCCTAATCTACCTATTCTACTTAACCTAAACTTCAACAATTTCTCTTAATCTAAACCCCCAATTCTTCGAATACTCTAAACCTATTCCTATTGTTACGGATCCGATACCGGATCCGCCCCACCCACATCACCCTCGCCTGTCTTGGCCCCTCCCCCATCGCCTGAACGGCCACGGCCACCGCTAGTGGCCACTCTTCGGGCTCCACTTCCCGCCATCTTTAGTGCGCTTGTGGCACTGGCACCGATCGTTGCCGTTGTAGTTGCGGCCTTGGTGCCTGATGTTGGCCGACCGGCGCAGACCGTTGTCTTATGTATGCCGGCCTTCTTGGGTCTCGCTGTTGCTGTGGTTGCTGTTGCTGTGGTTGCAGGGCTTGCTGCTGCTGTGGCTGTTGCTGTGGTTGTGGGGCCCGTGGTTGCCACTCTTCCACCATCTGCTCGATGCTGGGCTCCAGCTCCTCCTCCGGCGACTCTTCTCCGTGGCCCATAAACTCATCGACAAAATTGGCATTTATTGCCCCTCGCATTGGCGTCGGTGGCCTCGCCAGTTCCTCCGGCTCCTCCTCTTCTTCTTCTGAATCAGTCAGGTTGACATAAGCCACCGGCTCATTCATAATCGGCATCGCCACTTCCAACCTTTGGTCTAGCACCTCCTCTGCCCTTTCCATCTCCTCCGGCTCATCTAACGATAGCCCCCTTCTTTGGAGCTCTTCCTCCATATCGGCCAACAAAAATGCCAGGTCATTTATTACGATTCCCTCATCCTCGCTTGCTTCTGCAGCCACTCCCTCCTCGTCGTCCTCCATTTCGGCATCGCTCCCAATACCATCCAACTCCTCCAGATCTTCCATTTCTTCTCCCTCGTCCTCTTCCTCATCCTCGTCGGACGAGATGACGATCACCGGCCCCAATGGGACCGGCTCCTCGCCATCGGACTCCTCGTCCGACACATATGGCGATGCCATCATCTGCATGGCTTCTTCCAGCTCTTCTTCATTAAAATTTTGATGACTGCTCATGTTGACAATTAAAATGTGATTGACTTCCTCAGTCGTATCTTGGGCCATTGGAACCTCTAGCTCCAGCTTCGGGTTCCCGCTCGTTTTTCTTTTTATCCGTTCTCCACACATACACTGTATGTGTGAATCCTCTCTCCTGCACTTGGTGTACCGCAGGAGAGAGTCCTCTCCTTATCTGTTTGCATCCTCCGTCTGTTCCGTTCTCTTACAGTTTGAGAAGCATTGGCGTTTATATTCCGTTTTAGTCAACATTTCTATTTATTTCTTTCTTCTTTCTATGTTACAGTTTTACATGCACTGTACAATAAATTGTATGCCTGCAACCAATTTATTTTTATACATATATATGTACAAATTTTTTCTATTAGTTGAGCCAGTTATCACGCTCCATTAATATATATATATATATATATATATATTTTTTCCTTTTAAACAAAAAATTCTTGTTATTGACTTCTGTAGGCCAATGCAATTTCCTTTTTAATTTATGCTGGTTTGTGTTCCGTTCCTTTCCATCTGAAGATCTCCCAGTTGTCCGGCCGGTCCAACTGTTCAACCTCCATTTGGCCGGTTTCCGGTAGACATACTCGCCTGCATATTTATGGCTCATTAGGATCATCTGTTGGCACTTGCTCTGGTTGCACTTTTAGTTCGCTGATGTGTGCCAACCTTGATTTTTTATTTGTGTTATGCTGTAGTTTGCATATCACTGGCGAAGTAAATCCTTCAACTTTATACGGCCCACCATACCGTGGTGCAAGTTTTGCAGCAAATCCTTCTGCTGCATTCGATAAATAGTGCTCCTTGGCCCACACTATTTCGCCCACTCGTGGTTTCCACTGCCTTATTCTTAGATTATAGTGCCTTGATTCAGCTGATTGAGCAGCTTTTTCTAGATTTCTTCGCACCACGCCAATTTCTTTTATCAATTCTGCATTGCCATCTGGCCGTTGGCTTGGTTTGCCTGATCCAATAGTTAGCCTGTCAAATGTGGATCCTGGCAATCACGGCTCTCTTCCTTGTGTTATTAATGCCGCTGTATATCCCGTTGCGTCGGACACGCTAGAATTTACTGCCAACATTATTTCTGGCCATTGTTCATCCCATCGTCGTTGATCTTCTCCTGTGAATTGTGCTATCATTGTTTTGACTGTTCGATTCGCTCGTTCGGTTGGATTTTCTTGCGGTGTATATGGCGCTGTCAGCTGGTGTATTGTGCCCCATTCCTGCAGCATTTTCTCAAATACTTTGCTGTCAAACTGGACTCCATTATCCGTTATTACTACTTTTGGGACGCCAAATCTAGCCAGTACTCTTTCTCTAAATGCTTTAACCAAATTCACTGCCGATGGTTTTCTCATTGGTACAAGCTCTGTCCATTTTGAGAATCTGTCTACTATAACCAGTAACACCGAGTTTCCATGTTTTGACCTTGGCAGTGGCCCAACGAAATCAGCACATATTGTTGCCCATGGCTCTTTTGCCACTTGTGTCAGCATTTTTCGTGCTGCCTGCTGCTGGCTGGGTTTATATCGCATGCAGTTTTCACAGCGGCTGACATATGCGCGTGCATCTCTTTGCATGCCTGGCCAGAAATATTTAGCCACTATTCGGGCAATCGTTCTCCTACTGCCTGTGTGTCCTGCAGTTGGAGAGTCGTGGTTTTCTGATATAATTTGTTGACTTAACTGTTTCGGCACACATAATTTCCACGACACAACATCTTCATGCCCTGCCCTATGCGGTATATTTCTGTATAACTGCCCATTTTCCATTACATAATCAGTATATTTTTGCGGATTTTCTTTTACTTTCTTGGCCATATTTTTAATCCATTCACAGCTTTGTTCTGACTGTTCATTTTTGTTGCTATTATTCTTTATCATTCTGCATGCTTCCAACGGTTGTCTCGACAATGCATCTGCAACGACATTTAGTTTTCCTTTGCGATAAGTTATTTCAAAGTCATATTGCTGCAACTCCAATGCCCATCTTGCAATTCGCCCTGTTGGACTTTCGATGCTATTCAGCCATTTCAGTGCCATGTGATCCGTAACGACTTTGAAATGATATCCTTCTAAATATGGCTTCAACTTCCTTATAGCCCATACTATTGCTAGACATTCCTTTTCTGTTGCCGAATAATTTTGTTCCGCTGGATTCAGAGTTCTGCTGGCGTATGATATGACTCTCTCGCCTTCCTCTGTATCTTGAGTCAGAATTGCCCCTATGCCCTAGTTGCTAGCGTCAGTTTGCAATACAAACATTTTTGCAAAATCTGGGCATGTCAACACTGGATCTGCCACCAATTTTTGTTTGACCATGTCAAAAGCATCCTGATGTTTTTCTTCCCACACCCATTTTGCTTTTTTCTTTAATAGCGAATTTAATGGTTGTACAAGTGTTGCGAAACTTGGCACAAATCGTCTGTACCAAGATGCTACTCCTAGGTATTGGCGTAACTCTTTTGTATTCTTTGGCGGTTTTAATTCAGCTATTGCTGCCACTTTATCTGGATCTGTGCCAATGCCTTGTTCTGTTACCCGATGGCCCAGGAATCTTAGCTCTTTTCTGAAGAACTGGCATTTTTCTGCATTTATCCTTAAATTTGCTGCCTTTAGTCTTCGGAAAACTTCCTTTAAATGAGCTTTATGGTCTTCTATTGTTCGGCTAACCACTATGATGTCATCCTGATACGCAAACGCGTGTGGCATCATTTCTGGCCCTATGACCATATCTAAAGCTCGTTGGAATGTTGCAGATGCTGAGTGCAAACCGAACGGCATCACTTTCCATTGATATAATCCCTTTCCTGGAACTGTGAATGCCGTCATCTTTCTGCTGTTTATTTCCAGCGGAATCTGCCAATATCCATCTTTTAAATCCAAGCTGCTTATGAATCTTGCTTCGCGCAGTTGATCTAAAATATAGTCAATTCTCGGCATTGGATATGCATCTTTTATAGATTTTGCACATATCTGCCTAAAATCAACACATAGCCTCCATTTTCCAGTTTCTTTCTTTTTCACCATTACTATTGGTGAACTGTACGGACTATTTGATCGTTCTATATATCCCATTGCCATCAATTCTTCAACTTTTTCGTTTATTATAGCTTGCATCTTTGGATTCTTTGGATAATACCTTTGTTTTATTGGCTTATCGTCACACATAGTGATTGTGTGCATGCCAACTTTAGACGTTCTTCGCGCATAAAGTCGCTGACTTCTATTTCTGGTGCATTTGTCACTATTGCTGTCGAAATTCTTTCCGTCAGTCTCCCTTTTATTCTGCACATTGGCGGAATTTCAATTTGGTGCCCTGCGCATTGTATAACGGCTCCCATTTCCTTTATGAAATTCCACCCTAATACCACCGCATCAATTCCGCCAGGCAATACTAAAAATGGCATTTTGATTATCTTGACGCCAAATTGCACTTCAGCGATCCATTGCCAGTCTATTTCTTTGACAGCTCCGTCTGCCAACTTCACTTGCTTTTTCGATTTTGTTAGCTGATCTTTTCTAGCTAATTTTTCAATTATCTTTTGGCTAACAAAGCTGCTTGTGGCCCCTGAATCTACCGTGGCCAGCATTCTAATGCCCCCTATCCTAATTTCTGCTGATAGTTGACTTTCTTCTTCTATCAGCTTTCCGATTAGGTTCGCGGAGCTGTTGTTGCCGGCTCCTGCTCGCTCCTTGCAGGCAGGAACCGATTTGCGTTTCCCGCTGGCATGCAACAATTCATCGAACGCTTTCCGATTTTGCCACAATTCCAACAGAACTCTAATCTTCTGTTGCTGCATTCTTTAGCCCAATGACCCGCACCTCCGCATCTTCTGCATGCTTGAGATGGATTCTGTACCCATCCTGTTGGGATTTTCGCAAAATTCCGCCTTTGAGCTGGAATTGGTGGCTCATCATCTAAGCAGCGTCTGCAGACGGTGTTATGCCTATTGTCTTGCACAACTGGTCGTCTTTGCATGCCCATTGGTATGTGTGCGCGTTCTTTTTGAGCCTCTCGTTGGAATTGTTTCCTTTCCTGTTCCAATGTTTCGAACTCATCTGCTAGTTGCATCAATTCTTCCAGCGTTTGTATGTTGTGCGGGCGAATGAACATTTTCAAATCTGGCATGCAATTTTCCAATATGATTTCTAGCTGCTCGAAATCTGGGCATTTTAATGGACGCATCATAGTTTGCATTTCTATCATGCAATCTTTGAATGACTCATTCCATTGCTGTTTTCTGGCTTTTACTTGGTCTGCCAGTTTGCTAAAATATCCCCTCGGCAAGAAATATTTTTTGAATGCTTCGGTAAACTCTCTCCATGATGCCCAATGCTTGTTGTTGGCCACGTACCATTTTAATGCTTTGTCTTTTAGCAGTTCTGGCGTTGCCCTTGGAATCATGTTGATATCTAGTCCATACATGTCTGCTGACCATTCAACTTGTTCGATGAATCCTAGCGGCTTTGAATTGCCATCGAAACGAAATGTCCATTCCCTTACTTGTTTTGCCACTTTCGGATATTCATTATTAGAATTTATTAGCCCGACTCTGCTACTTTCTGTAACTTTTCTACTTGTTCTTGGCTCTTCATATAATGTGTGTTGTTGTCTCTGAGGGGCCATCTAGGGCACCCACGCTTCCCCATCTTGGCGGTGTTAATATTGGAATTGCCAATTTTGCAATTTCCCCCACCGGCATCGCTTTTGCAGCCTTTGTATATTTTGCTGCCAGCGAGCTGATCCATGTTTGCCACTCTGGGTCGTCCTCATGGTTGTTGACCCATTCTCCGAACTGTTTGCGCATTTCTTCTACAGTTCCTGCTAGCGTGAATCCGCACTTTTCGCCGGTTTTTATCAAATCCTCCTTTTTCATGTAGTAAATCCATGATTTTGTCATTTTGCCGGCCTTTGATCAATTTATTTCCTTTTTCTAACAAAAAAACCAGTTGTAACGTTGTTTTATTTTTTGTTCTCTCATGCAGAAAACAATAAATTTTGTAAATCTCTTTCACCAGTTAAGCACGTTGGGCGCCAGTTGTAACGATCCTTTTTGGTCCTTACTTGCGGCAGAGCCGGATTTCAGGTGTAGGGGTACGACACAACAAATTTATTTTGTGCGCTGGTGAAATGAGAAGATGCAGTTTGTTTTCTTTTAATACAACGTTATAATTTTATTGTCGTTTTGATTGGTGGATGTTAGTATGGCCAGAGAGCTTCTGCATGGGCTGTTAGCTTTGTGTTTGTGGCAATTGTGAAACCCACTCTGCACCGCTGGCACGCATGAAAACTTATAGACAGATTGTTTTTGGCTGTGGCAAGTGTTCCTACTGCCAGGATGACTCCTGGTCTTGCCTATCTACACTGTCGTCTGCTACGCTCCTATTATTCTGCTAGGAATACTCCTAGTCTTTTCCCACTATGCCAGGAATACTCCTGGTCTTCCTCAACTGTGCTAGGAATACTCCTAGTCTTCACAAAACTGCTAGGAATAGCTCCTAGTCTTCAATGCTTTGCTAGGAATAGCTCCTAGTCCTTTATTTGATGCTAGGAATAGCTCCTAGTCTTATATATATTGCTAGGAATAGCTCCTAGTCTTTTAATCTTGCTAGGAATAGCTCCTAGTCTTTTAATCTTGCTAGGAATAACTCCCAGTCTTTTTTATGATCCGCTAGGAATAGCTCCTAGTCTTGTGATCTGATAGGATTTGCTCCTATTTTTTAATACTTTGCTAGGAATAACTCCTAGTTTTCCTACTTGCCACCAAAAACGATTCTGACTTTAAATCTTCACTTGTAGCCAGGATACAGATGGATATCCTTCTATCGATCTGACTTGGCACGCCTTCGCTTTTGTTTCTTCACTTGTGTTTCACTTCGATGTCCTCGCTGATGTACTTCACTTATTGAACCTTCACTTGTTGATATTTCACTTGCACCTTACTGGTCCAAGTGACACTTCGCTTGTCTCCTTCGCTTTCCAACTGATGATCCCTGTGTCTCAGCCCTGTCTATTTATAGGCATCTTGACCCAGGGATGACGCGTGGTGGGATTACGTACCGTTGCCAGTACTTTTCCGCGCGCCAACTTTTGCCGCCCAAAACTTTCCATCACTTTCTTTTGTCTTCGGCCTTCTCGGCCGATCCCGCAACGCAACTCTCCTGTTGCTATGCATGGTGAAATCACGCATACGCCTCTCAGCTACAATCTTTGCTCTCTAACGTTACCAACATCCACCCTTATATACTACTTAACAATGTTTGACTTATTACTAGTTTCCCGCCCTTTTTATATATGCTTATATATACTGAATTTATCATTAAATCAACTTAATAACTATATGACTATATCCCTCCCTTTATCTTTTGTAACTATATATACATATTTAATGCTCTGCATTAATGTATTGCCTTAACTTTTCCACATAACAAATATTAATGTTATGTTCATGAATTATACGACGTTATATATCTTTACATAGCATATTCTGCCTATCTATTTATATATATATACATATATATAAATATATATAAATATATATATTATCATTATATATATTTAAATTTAGCGCCAATACCTCCAGCGCCTTTCAAACCTTTGCTTTGGACATGTTACATACCGCCTCTCCCGTTCTGCGTTACATGCCAACATTCCCGCTCCCAATCCACCCACACATGCGTAAGCCCGCTCACTTTGATGTTGCCGACAACCGAAAAGCAACCCCTCGCCTCCCCCGCTAGTCTATACGCATGAGCCGACTCTCTAAGTCTCGTGCGTCGGTGGCTTACGCACGTGTGCGTGTGTGTGTTCGCTGTTGCGGTTCTATGCACTCCCAATGTAATGCACTCTCAGTGACGTCACACAAGCCTACATGCACTTGTTCTTATTATTTTTTTTGTCATTGCATGTTACATATATTCGGCCTTTGCTTTGCCCATTTCTCATATGTAATTATGTTTGTGTGAATGTTTGCCAGTTTTAAATCACGCGATTTACATGTTTGCATTTTACTTTCGGTTCGATCGCACATTTCTTTCGTTTGGTTGTGTTCGATCGAACCTCCAGGTTCGTTTATATGTTTGAGTCAAACATATAAACGCGCGCATAGATGAATTTGAATTTGCCTTTTTGGGCCAACGCTTATTTTAATTATAAGCCGCTTTTACGACTTATATTTATTTATTCTGTATCTGGCTTAATGCTTTGGCGCATTTGTGAATTATATATGTATATATATATATATTATATATTTGTGAGGTATATATATATATATATATTATATATTATATATTCCTCACAATATATATATATTTATAACATGGTATTGGTTTTACCCAATTCTGTCGTGACTCTGTCGATGCCTTTTTAAATAGTTGCTCCGTTCGCCTGTGCATTTGCTCTGCTTTCTTGTCTCTTTTATTCCCAGAACTGGTTGGCGAACATCTCTGGCGCAAAGTCCATTTATAGTCCCCTAGATGACCCAAGCAGTAGGTGATATAGCTTCTTGGTCCTCGTGGCCGAGGGATACATATGTTAACGGTCTAGAGTTGACCGTCATTTCCACCTCCATCATTGAAGTAAGAAGGCTTTCGTCGGTGAACTTTTGATTTGGAATAATGTGATACAACAGTCATTTGATAGAGCGCACCAAACGGTCCCAGGCGCCACCTATGTGTGGATGCGAGGGTGGGTTAAAGAACCAGGCAATTCGTCGTTTTGCCAATTGGTGATGCATCTCGGTGTCTGCTAGTTGAAGCTTCTCTCTCAGAAAGGCATCAGTTCCTCGGAAGTTGGTGCCCTAATCACTGTAGACTTCTTTTGGTGTCCCGCGACGTGCAATGTGACGCCGCAAACCCATTTGTGCTGAGACTATATGCTCCACTCGCAGACGTGTACCGACACTTGATTTGCGGATCTTGTTGGTCAACTACTTGTTGTAGACCAACCAAGGGGCAAGTGCTCTGCTTAGTCGGTTCCAGTTGTAGAAATATTCGTAGTTGATTTTTGCATTTTCCTTCCGCATGTAATGAAAACGAGGGCGCAGTTCCTCGGTAACTGTGTCTCTTGTGGCGATCCTGTCCGGCCATGTCGCCGGAAGTGACTTGAGAAACTCGGGTCCCTTGAACCATTTCTTATACGCCTCAGACGTATGTTGGCTTTTAGTAGCAACATCTGCCACATTTAGTTTGCTCGGCACCCATCTCCAGTCGTTGATGTTTGTAAGCTCCGAGATTTCTGCTATCCTGAACATCACATACTGTTGATACCGTCGGGGATCTCCGTTCAACCACGCCAGTATGGTTTTCGAGTCCTTCCATAGAAGACATTCCTGAATGTCCAGCTCATTTTGCAAACCAATGTTGCGCATAAGCCTTGCGCCTGTCACCACTGCTTGCAACTCTAATTCTGGGATAGAAAGTGGTTGCAATGGTGCCACTTTAGATTTAGCTGAAGCGATAATCCAATGTGTATTGGTATTGTGCTCGATTCTAAAGTATGTCACAGCGGCATAAGCGTCTTCTCCGGCGTCTACGAGTACATGGAGTTGAACTTGGCAATCTGCTCTCCACTGTTTAAAATAACATCTTGGAATTCGTACTTCGGCTATTAAAGGAAGAAATTATAGCCACCTCCGCCACAGAACATTGAGATCTGCTAACAGATCTTCGTCCCAATCGATTTTTTTGGCGCCACACTTGCTGAAGTAGGATTTTGTGGTACATCATAATACAAGATACGAAGCCCATTGGATCGAAGACTGACATCAAAACTTGTAGAATTTATCCTTTGGTTGGCACAACATCGGTGGTTATTAGGTGCCGCTTAAGATGCACGACCTTTAAGGCATATTCCGAATGTAAGCACGTTTAATTGAAATGCATCAACGGTATCTGTTCTCCTGTTGATCCACAAGATCCGTTGTGCTTTAGCATCTTCCTCTCGCACCCTAATACGATGAAACATTTCAGAGATGTCTCCACTTATCCCGACAGCTCTCATTCTGAAGTTGTACAATTTTTAAAGCAGTGGTACAAGGTGATCGGGCCCTTTCATCAAAAAATCGTTGAGAGCTACGCCAAATGATTTGGCTGCGGTGTCCCACACTAATCTCACTCTATCCGGTTTGTGTGGATTACGTACGGTGAATATGGGCAAATGCCATACACCGTCCTGTTTCTGCAGCAATTCGTGGACATCCAACTTCTTGGCATATCCCTTGTAGATGAGGTTGTGTATTTGTTGGTCCAACTCTGCAGTTAGCTGGGGATCGCTTTCCATTTTTCTGCGGAGACACAATAGCCTTCTTTTTTCTGTAAGAAGACTGTCAGGATTATCATGTTTCCACAGTAATCCTGAGGTGTAATTTCGAGCCTTATAAGTTATTGTGTGTTCCAAAATCTGCAATGATCTCTGTTCCTCAGGAGATTTGGTTAGCTTTGGCGAAACGTTTTCCTCCGTCAGCATGTTTTGTTGGACCATTTCATGCAGATCCTGGTCGCAGTGGCATCTATGAATGTTTAGCTTGTTACGGCCTTGCCACGATCCACCAAATATGGTCCATCCAAACCTCGTCTTTGCAGCAATGGGTTGCTGCCACTTGCCTTCGCGCACCTTTTGCGCAGCAATGAGATTTGGATTGTTGAAGCCGATGATCATTTTTGGAACTATGTTTATATAGCTCGGTAATGGCAGATTTCGGAGATGTGGATATTTGCTTTTTATTTGATCCGCCATCATCGACTCTGCAGACAGGCCAAGGGAATTGCTCGGTAAAGGCAGATTTCTGAGATGTGGATATTTGCTTTTTATTTGATCCGCCGTCATCGACTCTGCAGACAGGCCAAGGGAATTGACAGTATAAACGTCGTTTAATTTAAAAAGTTTATTACGTTGACCCTGTTTGGAGATTTTTAAATTCAGCAGCTTGGATTGCGCCTCTTCTCTTCTGACATTTCCGGTCCTTTCTCCTTGCAGGCGGGAACCGATTTACGTTTCCCGCTGGCATGCAACAATTCATCGAACGCTTTCCGATTTTCCCACAATTCCAACAGAACTCTAATCTTCTGTTGCTGCATTTTTTAGCCCAATGACCTGCACCTCCGCATCTTCTGCATGCTTGAGATGGATTCTGTACCTATTCTGTTCCAGCCTTTGAGCTGGAATTGGTGGCTCATCATCTAAGCAGCGTCTGCTGACGGTGTTTTGACTATTGTCTTGCACAACTGGTCGTCTTTGCATGCCCATTGGTATATGTGATCGTTCTCTTTGAGCCTCTCGTTGGAATTGTTTTCTATCCAGCTCCAATGTTTCGAACTCATCTGCCAGTTGCATTAGTTCTTCCAGCGTTTGTATATTGTATGGACGAATGAACATTTTTAAATCTGGTGTGCAGTTTTCCAATATGATTTCTAGCTGCTCAAAATCTGGGCATTTTAATGGACGCATCATGGTTTGCATTTCTATCATGTAATCTTTAAATGATTCATTCCATTGTTGTTTTCTGGCTTTTACTTGGTCTGCCAGTTTGCTAAAATATCCTAAAATATCCCTCGGCAAGAAATACTTTTTGAATGCCTCAGTAAAATCTTTCCATGATGCCCAATGCTTGTTGTTGGCCACGTACCATTTTAATGCTTTGTCTTTTAGCAGTTCTGGCATTGCCCTTGGGATCATGTTGATATCTAGTCCATACATGTCTGCTGACCATTCAACTTGTTCGATGAATTCTAGCGGCTTTGAATTGCCATCGAAACGAAATGTCCATTCGAATTTATTAGCCCGACTCTGCTACTTTCTGTAACTTTTCTACTTGTTCTTGGCTCTTCATATAATGTGTGTTGTTGTTTTTGTGGGCCATCTAGGGCACCCACGCTTCCCCATCTTGGCGCCGTTAATATTGGAATTGCCAATTTTGCAATTTCCCCCACCGGCATCGCTTTTGCAGCCTTTGTATATTTTGCTGCCAGCGAGCTGATCCATGCCTGCCACTCTAAGTCGTCCTCATGATTGTTGACCCATTCTCCGAACTGTTTCCTCATTTCTTCTACGGTTCCTGCTAGCGTGATTCCGCACTTTTCGCCGGTTTTTATCAACTCCTCCTTTTTCATGTAATAAATCCATGATTTTGTCATTTTGCCAGCCTTTGATCAATTTAATTCCTTTATATAAAAATTAACGTTGTTTTCTTTTTGTTTTCCTATACAGAAAACAATAAATCTTGTAAATCTCTTTCACCAGTTAAGCACGTTGGGTGCCAGTTGTAACGAACCTTTTTGGTCCTTACTTGCGGCAGAGCCGGAATTTCAGGTGTAGGGGTACGACACAACGAATTTATTTTGTGCGCTGGTGAAATGAGAAGATACAGTTGTTTTTCTTTTAATAAAAAAAACGTTATAATTTTATTATCGATTTGATTGGTGGATGTTAGTATGGCCAGAGAGCTTCTGCACGGGCTGGTAGCTTTGTGTTTGTGGCAATTGTGAAATCCACTTTGCTCCGCTGGCACTCATGAAAACTTATAGACAGATTGTGTTTGGCTGTGGGAAGTATTCCTACTGCCAGGATGACTCCTGGTCTTGTCTATCTACACTGTCGTCTGCTACGCTCCTATTATTCTGCTAGGAATACTCCTAGTCTTTTCCCACTGTGCCAGGAATACTCCTGGTCTTCCTCAACTGTGCTAGGAATACTCCTAGTCTTCACCTGCCTGTGCCAGGAATACTCCTGGTCTTCCTCAACTGTGCTAGGAATACTCCTAGTCTTCACTAAACTGCTAGGAATAGCTCCTAGTCTTCAATGCTTTGCTAGGAATAACTCCTAGTCCTTTATATGCTGCTAGGAATAGCTCCTAGTCTTTTATATGTTGCTAGGAATATCTCCTAGTCTTTTATATATTGCTAGGAATGACTCCTAGTCTTTTACGATCCGCTAGGAATAGCTCATAGTCTTGTGATCTGCTAGGATTTGCGCCTAGTTTTCAATACCCTGCTAGGAATAGCTCCTAGTCTTCGTACTTGCCACCAAAAACAAATCTGCCTTTAAACCTTCACGTGTAGCCAGGATACGGATGGGTATCCTTTTATCGATTTGACTTGGCACGAATTCACTTTCACTTCTTCATATATGTTTCACTTCGTTGGCCTCGAATCTTCACTTTTTGATATTTCACTTGCACCTTGCTGGTCCAAGTGACACTTCGCTTATTTCCTTCACTTTCTAACTGAATCCCTTCTGTGTCTTAGCCGTGTCTATTTATAGGCATCTTGACCCAGCGATGACGCGTGGTGGGATTGTGTACCGTTGCCAGTACTTTTCCGCGCGCCAATATTTGCCGCCCAAAACTTTCCATCGCTTTCTTTTGCCTTCGGCCTTCTCGGCCGATCCCGCAACGCAACTCTCCTGTTGCTATGCATGGTGAAATCACGCATACGCCTCTCAGCTACAATCTTTGCTCTCTAACTTTACCAACATCCACCCTTATATACTATTTAACAATGTTTGACTTATTTCTAGTTTCCCGCCCTTTTGATATATGCTTAAATATACTGAATTTATAATTAAATCAACTTAATAACTATATAACTATACCCCTCCCTTTATCTTTTGTTGTATCTATATATATGTCGCATCACTATTTTTTAATTTACTCGTTAGTTAATCGTAATAACTGTACCATCTCTATTGTAACGATTAAAAGAAAAGAGAAGCAAAAGGTTACATGTGTAATGTCTTTTTATCCTTTTCATACGGATATCTTCTGTCTCAAGATATCATGTGATTTTCTTGCGAGCCCAACAGATATATCTGTTCTACGTAGCCTTGGCCTGACAATGGAATAGAGCAAGATAACCATAGTGCTAAGCTCAGATGCGGGCCAATACACTGTGTATGTATTGGTCTGTCAGATTGGAGAAAGAGAAATTGCTTTCACTTTGGATTGAACTGCGAAACTGAAAGGTAACGAGAAAAATGTCTTGGCCGAGGAAACGTAAGTCACGCGAATTGGACGATAATATGGAGACTGCGCGAGATGACACGGAAACTACGACATATACATAATAAATGCTCTGCACTAATGTATCGCATTAACTTTTCCACATAACTAATATTAATGTTATGTTTATCCCATTCCATGAGTTACACAACATTATATAGCATTATATAGTACATTATGTATATCTATTTATATATATATATATATATATATATATATATATATAGATATAAATATATATATTATCATTACATATTTAAATTTAGCGCCAACACCTCCAGCGCCTTTCAAACCTTCGCTTTGGACATGTTACATACCGCCTCTCCCGTTCTCCGTTACATGCCAACATTCCCGCTCCCAATCCACCCACACATGCGTAAGGCCGCTCACTTTGATGTTTTTTTTTTAATTCGTTTATTTAAGGTAAATTAAAACTTAACAAAACAATTTTAAATTAAAGAGGACTAGACAATATAGGTGATAGAACAGAGAGAAAAATAAGGAACAATGATAAAGAGATAGTAAAGTTTGGTGCCATAGGAGGCCTGCGGGACTGACGGGCTGTTCATGCCTGTGCTCCTGTGTTACGTGCCCTTTCCAGAACACGAAGCTCCTTTACTACGCTTGAAGCATAAGTGCAGACGGCTGACCAGTGCTTCTGTTTAGAGGTCATAAGTTTGACCAGATTTCTGGCTGTGACTTTTTCGCCCACCGCAGTTTCCATATTTTGGCGCTCTACGTTGAACCTTGGGCACTGAAAGACTATGTGTTCTGAGTCCTCAATAACTCCGTTTAGGCACATAGTGCACTCAGGGCTGTTTCCATGACCAAAGCGCTGCAGGTATGATCTGAAACATCCATGAGCTTAGCCATTCGCCTATATCAGGAATGAACCTATATGTCCACCTGCCTTTTGTAGAACTGTCCCATCGGGCCTGCCACTTCTCTAAGCTAGCTCTTCTGGCTTCTTCCTTCGCTGCTTTTTTTGCTGTTGGTGTCCACTCGTTGCTATGTCTCTTGGAAAAAATGTCTGAGACCTGCCGGGCCACAAGATCAATTGGCGCCATACCCGCTAGCACCAGTGCGGCGTCATCAGAGATAGTTCTGAAACCACGACAGACTCGCAGAGCGCCGAGCCGATAAGTTACCTCTATGCCTTTTTTATATGTCTTGCTTTTCATCGCGTTTGCCCAAACCGGGGCGGGTACAGGATGGTCGACTTAAGCACGTTCATTAAAAGTAAACGTTGGCCTTGTCTGGGACCTCTTGAATTTAGCAGGATGCGATTGAGGCTTCGTCCTAGTTCCGCTGCCTTGCTGTTAACGTTGGCCAGGTGCTCTTTAAAGGAGAGTCGGGTGTCTAGCAGTACACCTAGATATCGGATGCATCTCGTAGATTTAATAGTGCATGTATCTAGCACAATTTCGGCAGATTCAACTGCTTTTCGGCTGCTAATTAGGACAGTCTCTGTTTTTTGATCTGCTAGCTCAAGCTCTGCGTTGCAGAGTAATTGCTTGATTATGCCCACAGATGCCACCGTCTTCGCTTCCGTCATACATAATATTCCATAGGAGGAGGCCAAGTACTGAGCCTTGCGGAACTCCGCCTTGTACTTTGTTAATACGTGTGCCCTTCTGGGTATTGTATCGAAGGATTCGATTTCTAAAGTAATCCTCGACCATATGAACAAGATGTTCTGGCACTTGGAACGTATGTAGGGCGTCAAGTATACGACTCCAGTTGGCTGTGTTAAATGCGTTTCTAACATCTAGCGTAGTAATCAGACAGTACTTTTTATTTCTTTCTTTCCAACGTTGGCCCTGAATGGCTCTAGCGGCAATGTCTACAACTATTTGTAGTGCATCGATTGTTGATTTACCTTTACGAAAACCAAATTGCATTGGAGACAGGTCTCCTGCATGTTTGATAGTGGTCTCTAAGCGTGTGACTAGCAGCTTTTCCAGTATTTTTCCAAGCGAGTTTAAAAGACAAATAGGTCTATAAGCCGAAGGGTCTTCTGCAGGCTTACCAGGTTTTGGTAGTAATACGAGGTCTTGAACTTTCCAGCAACTGGGAAAAGAGCACTCAGAGATGCACTTGCTGAATACCTCAGCAAATTTATCCGCAGCAAGGCAAACAGCGAGTTTCAATGCTTTGTTTGGTATTCCGTCTGGGCCTGGAGCTTTATTATCATTTATACTTGCAGCGGCTGTGATCACTTCCTCTGGGCTAACTTGCGCTTTCTCTTCAGTAATTTGTTTGAAGACTCTCCTTAAGGGTACCGATGAAGTATTCGGAAAGAGCGTTTCTACAATATTTTTCATCTGGGCCTCTGGGGTAGCAGGCTTATTTGCTTTAAGCTTTTTTGTTGCCATTTTGAAAGCTTTTCCCCAGATGTCATTTTCAGCAGCATCACAAAGGTCTAAAAAGCATTTATGTTTACTCTCTTTTATGGCATTCTTCAGATCACGTCTCCTCTGTGAGTAATCCAGCTGAAGCGTGGAGAAGATTTCCATACCTCGTGCTCTTTGATATCTTCTCCTAGTCTTCGGGCATTTTCTTCTCAACTCCGCTATATCCTCATTCCACCACTAAACTGAGTGTTGACGTCGACTGTGACTCCTGCTGATCTCCATACTGGCGTCGCAAGCTGCTGCCACTGCTATCCCACCCCTCAGGGGTGGGATAACGAGAAACGACCTAAAAGCAGATGGATTGAGAGTATCAATTTTATACAGCCTGCATCTATTTGTATTTGTATTTGTTTGGCTACTGCCCCATTCCTCCGACCAGGCATTAAAATCGCCAGCGATTATAATTTTTCTCTTATCTCTTGCATCAGTGGCCAGTTGATCGAGTATCTGTTTGAATTCGCGAATATGTAAACTTGGTGCCAAGTAGCAGCTATATATCCAAGTATCGCTGAATTTGACTCGCATAAAACCATTTGAAGCATACTGCATTTGTGCAGGTGGTAAATTTCTGCCACAGAGCCAAATTGCTGCCTTCCCAGCATTGTCACAGAACCATGTATTTCCTGCACGTCTTCTGTGGGGCTCGCTCAGAATCGCTATGTCAACATTTAGTTCTAGAACAGTTTGCTCCAGTTCATCTTGCGCCGTTGCAGAGTGGTTTAAATTGAGTTGTAATATCTTCATATTTGACTTTAATTTTTTCTCCGTTCTTCGCCTCTATTCACCAGTGGGCAGTTTCGACAGCCTGCGTAGTGTTTGGTGTCTGTGCGATTTTCAGCTGCACAATTGAAACAATTTGGCTCATTTTTGCACTCAGCGGCTTTGTGGCATGTTTGACCGCCTTTTAAACACCAATTAGTGCGATCAATTATGCTGGTGCAATCGACTGCTACGTGTCCAAAATTAAGGCATTTGTAGCATCTCTTTTGCCCTTGCATTTCTTTTATACGGCAGCTGGACCATCCAATTTTAAGTCTCTTTTTCTGGAGGAACATCAATTCGGTTTCCCGCGGCATGCTCAGAATTGCCATCTGTGTGTCGCCATACGTCGGCCGGAGGCTCTTGATGTTCACCTGATTAGATTTGTTTTCCAACTCAGTTTCGATAGCCGCACGTATATCTGAGACAGTGGCTAGGCAGTCGAGGTCTCGCACCTCAAGCCAGGTTTCGTCGCCAATTACTCTGACGTTCGCCAGTTGACCCAAAACTTGGCTGATCTCGTTCTTAAGTATTTGGCTGCTGCCTCCGCCATTGTCGCTTAGTTCCAGCAGAAGTTCACCTTTGGCTGTTTTTCTGGCACGCTTGACCTTCGCTCTAACTCCATTTAATTTGCCATCATCTCTTCTTGTAACCATGCCAAGAATCTGGGCTCAAGACAGGCCCTCTTGCGCCTTAATTAGGATGGCTTCCGATCGGCCTTTTCGCTCTCTCTGCTTTATTTGACGTTTGTTTGTCACCTTTTTCCACTTGGGCGCAGCTTCGCACGGAATCCCTGTCGGTTCAGAATTATGCTGAGAGTCGGAAATTCGTTGCTTTAATTGGGCTGCATACGACGTCTTGTTGGCGCCATTGGGGGCTCTCTCAGCCTCGAGCGCCTGCCAAAGATCGCCTCGTCTGCTGCTTTGTCGGCATCCGCACCATCAAGACGGTGCAACTGGTCCATAGAAACCACAAATTTCTCCATGTGTTGGTAGTGGTATTGATACTCCAATTAAATTCAATTCAAAATTAACTGCCTTAAAATTATGACGGTTAGTAATTTGAATTTAAATTTGAAACTAAAAGTAAAGAGGAAGAAGAAACCCCAAGTGGCGCCACCTGCCGGGCTTGGGGGACCCACGATGATTTTTCCCAGTGATCAACACTGGGAAACACTTACGCACGTGTGCGTGTGTGTGTTCGCTGTTGCGGTTCTATGCACTTCCAATGTAACGCACTCTCAGTGACGTCACACGAGCCAACATGCACTTGTTCTTATCTGTTTCTCATTGCATGTTACATATATTCGGCCTTTGCTTTACCCATTTCTCATATGTAATTATGTTTGTGTGTATGTTTGCCAGTTTTAAATCACGCGATTTACATGTTTGCATTTTACTTTCGGTTCGATCGCATATTCCTTTCGTTTGCTTGTGTTCGATCGAACCTCCAGGTTCGTTTATATGTTTGAGTCAAACATATAAACGCACGCATAGATGAATTTGAATTGCCTTTTTGGGCCAACGCTTATTTTAATTATTAGCCGCTTTTACGACTTAAATTTATGTATATCTGTATCAGGCTTAATGCTTTGCCGCATTTGTGAGGTTTATATGTATATATATATATATTATATATTTGTGAGGTATATATATATATATATATATTATATATTCCTCACATTCCCCCTTTCTTCGGGAGCCAAATTCTTCCTCCTCTTTTTTTTTTTTTTTTTATATGGCATTTTTTTTTTTTGTTGGCCTGGTTCGCATCTTTTTTTTTTTGGCCTTTATGGCATCTTTTCCTTCTTGGCGATTCATCAGGCATCTTTTCCAATTTTTTTTGGCAGATCGTGAGCATCTTTTCCATTGTCACCATGCCTTATTTTGGCATGGGTGGCTCCGACTGCATCTTTTACTTATATACTACATTTATAATATTACTTATATCTACTTAACCTAAACTTCAGATTTTTTTTCCTATTCTACCTAATCTACTCTTAATTCTAAAAATATCTATTAACCTAAACTTCATTTTTTTTCTTATTCTAAACTTCATGCTATTATTTTTTTTCCTACCTAAACTAAATTCCAAAAATTTCCTACCTAGGAATGCTACCTATTCTACTTAACCTAAACTCCAAAATTTTCTCTTAATCTATACCCCCAATTCTTCAAATACCCTAAACCTATTCCTATTACTTCGGATCCTATATCGGATCCGTCCCACCCACATAACTCTCGCCTGTCTCGGCCCCTCCCCCATCGCCTGTACAGCCACGGCCACCGCAACTGGCCACTCTTCGGGCTCCACCTCCCGCCATCTCTGGTGTGCCTGTGGCACTGGCACCGAACGTTGCCGTTGAAAAGGCGTCCTTGGCGCTTTCGGCTGGTTAACCGGCGCCTAGCGTTGCCTCATGTAGACTGGCCGTCTTGGGTCTCGCTGTTGCTGCTGTAGCTGTTGCTCTGGGGCTTGCTGCTGTTGTGGCTGGGCCTGCGGCTACCACTCTGCCACCATCTGGTCAATGCTGGGCTCCAGATCCTCCTCCGGTGACTCTTCTCTGTGGCTGATAAACTCTTCAACAAAATTGGCATTTATTGCCCTCCTCATTGGTGTCGGTGGCCTCACCAGTTCCTCCGGCTCCTCATCTTCTTCTTCCGTGTCCGTCAGATTAATATATGCCACCGGCTCGTTCATAATCGGCATCACTTCTGCCATCCTTTGGGCTAGCACCTCCTCTGCCCTCGCCATCTCCTCAGGCTCATCTAAAGATAGCAACCTTCTTTGGAGCTCTTCTTCCACATCGGCCAACAAAAATGCCAGGTCATTTATGACTATCCCTTCATCCTCACTCACTTCTGCGGCCACTCCCTCCTCGTCGTCCTCCATATCGGCATCGCTCTTAATACCTTCCAACTCCTCCAGATGTTCCATCCCTTCTCCCACGTCCTCTTCCTCTTCCTCGTCGGACGAGATGGCGATCACCGGACCCAATGGGACCGGCTCCTCGCCATCGGACTCCTCGACCGACACATATGGCGATGCCATCATTTGCATTGCCTCTTCCAGCTCATACTCTTCGATATTTTGACGTCCGCTTATGTTGATAGATAAAATGTAATTGATTCTATCTGTCGCATCTTTGGCCATCGGAACCTCTAATCCGCGTCGCTCTGCTGCTGCGCGTCCAGCTTCGGGCTCCCACTCTCGTTTATCTTTTTATCCGTATCTCACACACACACACTGTATGTGTGAAACCTCTCTCCTGCACTTGGTGTACCGCAGGAGAGTGTCCTCTCCTTATCCATTTGCATCCTCCGTCTGTTCTGCTCTCTTACAATTTGAGAAGCATTGGTGTTTATATTCCATTTCGTTTGTCCATTGCTAACCCACCAAACTCAAAATTTTTTTATTTATTCCTTTTTTCATATTACAGTTTTATATCCACTGTGAAATAAATTGTATGCATGCAACCAATTTATTTTTATACATATATATGTATATTTTTTTTTTTTATTAGTTGAGCCAGTTGTAACGCTCCTTTAATATATATATATATTTTTTCTTTTTTTTTTTTTAAAAAAATTCTTGTTATTTATTTCTGTAGGCCAATGTAATTTCCTTTTCAACTTATGCTGGTTTGTGTTTCTACCGTTCCTTTCCATCTGAAGATCTCCCAGTTGTCCGGCCGGTCCAACTGTTCAACCTCCATTTGGCCGGTTTCCGGTAGTCATACTCGCCTTGCATCTTTATAGCTCATTCGGATGATCTGTTGGCACTTGCTCTGGTTGCACTTTTAGTTCGCTGATGTGTGCCAACCTTGATTTTTTGTTTGTGATATGCTGCAGTTTGCATATCACTGGCGAAGTAAATCCTACGACTTTGTACGGCCCACCATACCGTGGTGCAAGTTTTGCAGCAAATCCTTCTGCTGCATTTGACAAATAGTGCTCCTTGGCCCACACTATTTCGCCCACTCGTGGTTTCCATTGCCTTCATCTTAGATTATAGTGCCTTGATTGATCCTGAGCAGCTTTTTCTAGGTTTCTTCGTACCAATACGCCAATTTCTTTGATCAACTCCGCATTGCCATCTGCCGTTGGCTTGGGTTGCCTGATCCAATAGTTAGCCTGTCAAATGTGGATCCTGGCAATCACGGCTCTCTTCTCTGCGTTATCAATGCCGCCGTATATCCTGTTGCGTCGGACACGCTAGAATTTACTGCCAACATTATTTCTGGCCATTGTTCATCCCATCGTCGTTGATCTTCTCCTGAAAATTGTGCTATCATTATTTTAACTGTTCTATTCGCTCGTTCGGTTGGATTTTCTTGCGGCGTATATGGCGCTGTCAGCTGGTGTATTGTCCCCCATTCATGCAGCATTTTCTCAAATACTTTGCTGACGAACTGGACTCCATTATCTGTTATCACCTTTTTCGGGACGCCAAATCTAGCCAGCACTCTTTCTCTAAATGCTTTTACTAAATTTTCTGCCGAAGCTTTTCTCATTGGTACAAGCTCTGTCCACTTTGAGAATCTATCTACTATAACAAGCAATACCGAATTTCCATGATTAGATCTTGGCAATGGCCCAACGAAATCAGCGCATATTGTTGCTCACGGCTCCTCTGGCACTTGTGTCAGCATTTTTCCTGCTTCCTGCTTCTGGCTTGGTTTATATCGTATGCAGTTTTCACAGCGGCTGACATATGCACGTGCATCTCTTTGCATGCCCGGCCAGAAATATTTAGCCGCTATTCGGGCAATCGTTCTCCTACTGCCTGTATGTCCTGCAGTTTGAGAGTTGTGGTTTTCTGATATTATTTGTTGACTTAAATGTTTCGGCACACATAATTTCCACGTCACAACATCTTCATGCCCTGCCCTATGCGGTATATTTCTATATAACTGCCCATTTTCCATCACATTATCCGTATATTTTTGCGGATTTTCTTTTACTTTTTTGGCCATATTTTCGATCCATTCACAGCGTTTTGCTGACTGTTCATTTTTGCTGCGATTATTCTTTATCATTCTGCATGCTTCCAATGGTTGCCTTGACAATGCATCTGCAACGACATTTAGTTTTCCTTTGCGATATGTTATTTCAAAGTCATATTGCTGCAACTCCAACGCGCATCTTGCAATCCGCCCTGTTGGACTCTCGATGCTATTCAGCCATTTCAGTGCCATATGATCAGTAATGACCTTGAAATGATATCTTTCTAAGTATGGCTTCAACTTCCTTATAGCCCATACTATGGCTAGGCACTCCTTTTCTGTTGCTGAATAATTTTGTTCTGCTGGATTTAGTGTTCTGCTGGCGTATGATATGACTCACTCGCCTTCCTCTGTATCTTGAGTCAGAATTGCCCCTATGCCGTAGTTGCTAGCGTCAGTTTGTAATACAAACATTTTTGCAAAATCTGGGCATGTCAACACTGGATCTGCCACCAATTTTTGCTTCACCATGTCAAAACCATCCTGATATTTTTCTTCCCACACCCATTTTGCTTTTTTCTTTAATAGAGAATTTAATGGTTGTACAAGCGTTGCAAAACTTGGCACGAACCGTCTGTACCAAGATGCTACTCCTAGGTATTGTCGTAATTCTTTTGTGTTCTTTGGCGGTTTTAACTCAGCTATTGCTGCCACTTTATCTGGATCTGTGCCAATGCCTTGTTCTGTTACCCGATGGCCCAGGAATCTTAGCTCTTTTCTGAAGAACTGGCATTTTTCTGCATTTATCCTTAAATTTGCTGCCTTTAGTCTTCGGAAAACTTCCTTTAAATGAGCTTTATGGTCTTCTATTGTTCGGCTAACCACTATGATGTCATCCTGATACGCAAACGCGTGTGGCATCATTTCTGGCCCTATGACCATATCTAAAGCTCGTTGGAATGTTGCAGATGCTGAGTGCAAACCGAACGGCATCACTTTCCATTGATATAATCCCTTTCCTGGAACTGTGAAAGCCGTCATCTTTCTGCTGTTCATTTCCAGCGGAATCTGCCAATATCCATCTTTTAAATCTAAACTGCTTATGGTTCTTGCTTCGCGCAGTTGATCTAAAATATAGTCAATTCTTGGCATTGGATAAGCATCTTTTATAGATTTTGCATTTATCTGCCTAAAATCAACACATAGCCTCCATTTTCCAGTTTCTTTCTTTTTCACCCATTGCCATCAATTCTTCAACTTTTTCATTTATTATACCTTGCATCTTTGGATTCTTTGGATAATACCTTTGTTTTATTGGCTTATCGTCACACATAGTGATTGTGTGCATGCCAACTTTAGACGTGCCATTTATTTTGGCAACTCGGCCAGTTCTTCGCACATAAAGTCACTGACTTCTATCTCTGGTGCATTTGTCACTATTGCTGTCGAAATTCTTTCCGTCAGCCTCCCTTTTATTCTGCACGTTAGCGGAATTTCAATTTGGTGCCCTGCGCATTGTATAATGGCTCCCATTTCCTTTATAAAATTCCACCCTAACACCACCGCATCAATTCCGCCAGGCAATACTAGAAATGGCATTTTGATTATTTTGTCGCCAAATTGTATTTCAGCGATCCATTGCCAGTCTATTTCTTTGACTGCTCCGTCTGCCAACTAATATTCATTTAATTGTTGTTATATACAGTAGACTTAAGCTGAACATTATAATAGCAAATTATTTAACATACTAAATTGGCAAAATTTAACAAACTTGTTATTTATAGTGAGGGCTAAATAGTTCTAACAAGAAAATTCTCAAATCAAGATTTTTGTAAATTGTTTTTTTTTTTTGAGCATAAATGTAGTTAACTAATTAATTTACCCTCGATAATTCATTTTTTTTTTTTTTTTTTTAATTATTATGTTTTCTAATCGGGTCACTATATAACTACTGATAGTTTAATCATCTCTTCATGTTCACGGTATTAGATATTGTTTAATTTAAAAGAGTTGAATAATTTATATATATGCAAAAAAAAAATTTAATTTGTTGGTAAATTACGTTATGCGCCGACTTTCAATTTAAGAGCATATTTAAGAGCAAAATATCAAACAAAAGAAGGATGCTTATAGTAATAGTGAAAAGAGATATTCATTTGGACAATCTTATGAACGGTTTATGTATGTATGTAGATCGTAACCGAAGCAAGAAAAATCCATATGATTTGCTCAACAACATGGGGAGGTCTTAGAGTTTAGTATACATTTTCAATCACGTGCTTTTTCATTTTTTTATACCCTGTACCCATAGGGTAAAAGTCTTATAATAAAGTCGCTAAATGTATGTAACAGGCAGAAGGAAGCATCTCCGACCCTATAAAGTATATATATTCTTGATCAGCATCAACAGCCGAGTCGATTGAGACATGTCCGTCTGTCCGTCCGTCTGTCCATCCGTATGAACACGTGAATCTCAGAGACTACAAGAGCTAGAGCAACCAAATTTGGTATCAGCATTCGTGTAGTGTCTACGCAGATCAAGATTGTTTCAAATTTTTGCCACGCCCACTTCCGCCCCCGAAATTTAGGAAAAACGAATAACTAGAGTAAAATTAAAGGTAGCGTATTCTTATTTGGCACACCCAATAATTTGGCCAAAAGGTATCAGCTGACCAAATTTCGTTAAAATCGGAAAAGAAATATCGGAGATTTATCTATGTACAATTTGTACTGAAATGCCATGTGCGACATTGCGTAGTAAGTGTGAGCGAGATAGCATGCGTTCGTTGCTGCCGCCTGTGAGGAGAATTTTAGTTTGAACTGATGGCAAATTTTAAGGAGTTTGATTTAATAAAGTTCCTCTACTTGGTACAGGGTATACACAAAGTCGGCAGGGACGACTTGCTTGCTTCATTTTGTTTTCCAACGGTGAAAGGCCTTCCAACGATGTATTGTATTTAGGGTGCTAAAGTTTAGTTGTATACACTTTTTTTTTTTTTTTAAATTATTTCTCAAATTTTATTTATTGACAATGTGAGTAGGCATTAAAAAAAATTTATTAAATTATGACCAAATAAAATAAAATTTATCAAAACTTTACGAGCGACCCTAATGCTTGAAAAGACTGGTACAGTCAAACGTGCATATCCATATGACTGTATATATTCATATTCAGGGGCGTACGCGAAGAACTTAAAAGGGGAAAAACTTATGAACACATTTTTTTTTATTAATTAATTTTTGTCCACCGAGTTTTAATAATTGGATCACAAGATAATCATTTGGACAATCTTATGAACGATTTATGTATGTATGTAATACATAAACCGTTCATAAGATTGTCCAAATGATTATCTCTTTTCACTATTACTATAAGCATCCTTCTTTTGTTTGATATTTTGCTCTTAAATATGCTCTTAAATTGAAAGTCGGCGCATAACGTAATTTACCAACAAATTAAATTTTTTTTTTGCATATATAAATTATTCAACTCTTTTAAATTAAACAATATCTAATACCGTGAACATGAAGAGATGATTGAACTATCAGTAGTTATATAGTGACCCGATTAGAAAACATAATAATTAAAAAAAAAAAAAATGAATTATCGAGGGTAAATTAATTAGTTAACTACATTTATGCTCAAAAAAAAAAAACAATTTACAAAAATTTTGATTTGAGAATTTTCTTGTTAGAACTATTTAGCCCTCACTATAAATAACAAGTTTGTTAAATTTTGCCAATTTAGTATGTTAAATAATTTGCTATTATAATGTTCAGCTTAAGTCTACTGTATATAACAACAATTAAATGAATATTGTTAATTTGAAATTAATATGAGGTATTAATATAATTCTTTTCCTAGTGACATGGCAATAAGATAGATCGATTATCTAAAACGTTTAAGGGATTTTCAGCAAAATTATCCGCAATGCAAATCATAGGTAGGGTAGGGTAAAGAGCGAGCGGATCAATATCATCTGTGATTCCGCATGATTCGCCTCATTTATTATTGAAGCCTTCCAAAATTTTGATTAACTCTTTGCTTTTCTTTTAGACCAGAGGACCATCAAGTTCGTTTTGTTGTGTTTTTCAGAGACTATTTAATCTCAGGTTTTAATGTAGTTTCTGTAGGGATCCTTAACTTTAAAATTTGTAATTATAGAGACAGGTTTCTAGCAAAAAGCCACCCCACGCCGAATGAGCTAAGGTTCCAGAGGGTCCCGCTCCGCTAAGCAATCCTGACTCGCAGAAAGATAAGGGTAATAAGAACCGGCCGTGGTTGGTCAACAATTAGGGTATACTGACCGCAATGTTGATAATACTTGGATAAGCTTCTATATTACTTTACATAATTTTTGGCGCCCAACCATGGGGCCACACTTTTTACATTACATAATTTTTGGCGCCCAACGTGGGGCCACACTTTTTTACATTACATAATTTTTGACGACCAACGTGGGGCCCCACTTTTGTATTTAACCTAACTTCAGTGACTCAGAGTCACGAGACCACAGAAGTATGTTATTACAATAAATTTTGGCCCAGTCGTGGAGCCACACTTTTTACCTAACCTAACTTCAGTGACTCACAGTCACGAGACCACAGAAGTTTCTTATTACAATAAATTTTGGCCCAGTCGTGGACCACACTTTTGTACATAACCTAACTTCATTAACTCTCAGTCACCAGACTACAGAAGTTTGTTACTGCAAATTTTGGTTCCCAGTCATGCGGTCACCGACGCTGTTTATGACATAGCTTTGTTTTAAGAGCATCTTAAAGGAGTAGTTAGTGATCACATACCCATATTGCTTAGAGAAAATAAACAAGGATAATGTCTCTTACTAAATTTATGTTGATTTCTTTGAATATGAAATATTCAATTTCCGTAAAGATAAAGTATTTTCTATATAGAGTTTAAATGTTCTACTTGAATCTGGTTAATTTGGCGGAGTCGAATTCCATGTCGTGATCATTTTTGTTTCTATGTATAGAAGGATATTAGAAATAAAGTAGCACTTTAACATCAGTTAGTTAACATATTCTCTGACAATAACAGCTCGTTTTATTTTCAAAGATTAACTTTTATTTTCTTTTGTGTAATATTTATTGTATATTTATTTCAATGCATAGTTGACTATATGCGTATTTGGCTGAGATCGGATACCATATCCTGTGAGTTGAATAATGTTTCAAAGTTTATGCTATTAATATGCAACTGAAATAAAAGGGGAAGTCTTTTCTTAGTGCAAATTGTTACTCCCAGCACTATTTAATAATACAATAGGCCATATTAATACCAGCTTCGAAATAATATTAATGCGGTGAATCAGTATTTTTTTAGATTATCGAATTTTTATTATTGCCATTAAATGTCACATTTAGGAATTTTTATAAGTTTCAAGTTCATACAATGCCTTTAGAACATAGCCCACTAGGAACATCAAACTTATCAGCACCGATTGGAAGTTACTGTATTATTTGTCTCAGTTAATGACAAATGTACAGCCATGT
Organism: Drosophila neocordata; assembly: GCA_018903615.1. Lineage (NCBI taxonomy): Eukaryota > Metazoa > Arthropoda > Insecta > Diptera > Drosophilidae > Drosophila > Drosophila neocordata. Next base: position 38,897 of record JAEIGI010000191.1, read on the forward strand.
TTCATGACACCATGTGGTCATGTATTTCATAATCATTTATTTACAGAATCATTTAGCATCGCTAAGGAAATGCCCTAGCTGTTCTCAAAGTTTAGAAGACGAAAATTTAAGTTTAGTTATAGTAAATGGTTTGGCAACTCCACAACCTATTCTTAAGCAAGGACCTTCTACAAGTCAAGCTGCTAGAAGACCTGTTACCCGAAATCTTGCCAAAGCCATGAATCAAGCAACAGTGCCCATTAACGCACAGACAACAACATTAGATAGTAGTGTACATCTGCAAACATTAGATTCACGTGTTCATACGGATGGACAGACGGACGGACAGACGGACATGTCTCAATCGACTCGGCTGTTGATGCTGATCAAGAATATATATACTTTATAGGGTCGGAGATGCTTCCTTCTGCCTGTTACATACATTTAGCGACTTTATTATACGACTTTTACCCTATGGGTACAGGGTATAAAAAATGAAAAAGCACGTGATTGAAAATGTATACTAAACTCTAAGACCTCCCCATGTTGTTGAGCAAATCATATGGATTTTTCTTGCTTCGGTTCCGATCTACATACATACATAAACCGTTCATAAGATTGTCCAAATAAATATCTCTTTTCACTATTACTATAAGCATCCTTCTTTTGTTTGATATTTTGCTCTTAAATATGCTCTTAAATTGAAAGTCGGCGCATAACGTAATTTACCAACAAATTAAATTTTTTTTTTTGCATATATAAATTATTCAACTCTTTTAAATTAAACAATATCTAATACCGTGAACATGAAGAGATGATTAAACTATCAGTAGTTATATAGTGACCCGATTAGAAAACATAATAATTAAAAAAAAAAAAAAATGAATTATCGAGGGTAAATTAACTAGTTAACTACATTTATGCTCAAAAAAAAAAAAACAATTTACAAAAATCTTGATTTGAGAATTTTCTTGTTAGAACTATTTAGCCCTCACTATAAATAACAAGTTTGTTAAATTTTGCCAATTTAGTATGTTAAATAATTTGCTATTATAATGTTCAGCTTAAGTCTACTGTATATAACAACAATTAAATGAATATTGTTAATTTGAAATTAATATGAGGTATTAATATAATTCTTTTCCTAGTGACATGGCAATAAGATAGATCGATTATCTAAAACGTTTAAGGGATTTTCAGCAAAATTATCCGCAATGCAAATCATAGGTAGGGTAGGGTAAAGAGCGAGCGGATCAATATCATCTGTGATTCCGCATGATTCGCCTCATTTATTATTGAAGCCTTCCAAAATTTTGATTAACTCTTTGCTTTTCTTTCAGACCAGAGGACCATCAAGTTCGTTTTGTTGTGTTTTTCAGAGACTATTTAATCTCAGGTTTTAATGGAGTTTCTGTAGGGATCCTTAACTTTAAAATTTGTAATTATAGAGACAGGTTTCTAGCAAAAAGCCACCCCACGCCGAATGAGCTAAGGTTCCAGAGGGTCCCGCTCCGCTAAGCAATCCTGACTCGCAGAAAGATAAGGGTAATAAGAACCGGCCGTGGTTGGTCAACAATTAGGGTATACTGACCGCAATGTTGATAATACTTGGATAAGCTTCTATATTACTTTACATAATTTTTGGCGCCCAACCATGGGGCCACACTTTTTACATTACATAATTTTTGGCGCCCAACGTGGGGCCACACTTTTTTACATTACATAATTTTTGACGACCAACGTGGGGCCCCACTTTTGTATTTAACCTAACTTCAGTGACTCAGAGTCACGAGACCACAGAAGTATGTTATTACAATAAATTTTGGCCCAGTCGTGGAGCCACACTTTTTTACCTAACCTAACTTCAGTGACTCACAGTCACGAGACTACAGAAGTTTCTTATTACAATAAATTTTGGCCCAGTCGTGGACCACACTTTTGTACATAACCTAACTTCATTAACTCTCAGTCACCAGACTACAGAAGTTTGTTACTGCAAATTTTGGTTCCCAGTCATGCGGTCACCGACGCTGTTTATGACATAGCTTTGTTTTAAGAGCATCTTAAAGGAGTAGTTAGTGATCACATACCCATATTGCTTAGAGAAAATAAACAAGGATAATGTCTCTTACTAAATTTATGTTGATTTCTTTGAATATGAAATATTCAATTTCCGTAAAGATAAAGTATTTTCTATATAGAGTTTAAATGTTCTACTTGAATCTGGTTAATTTGGCGGAGTCGAATTCCATGTCGTGATCATTTTTGTTTCTATGTATAGAAGGATATTAGAAATAAAGTAGCACTTTAACATCAGTTAGTTAACATATTCTCTGACAATAACAGCTCGTTTTATTTTCAAAGATTAACTTTTATTTTCTTTTGTGTAATATTTATTGTATATTTATTTCAATGCATAGTTGACTATATGCGTATTTGGCTGAGATCGGATACCATATCCTGTGAGTTGAATAATGTTTCAAAATTTATGCTATTAATATGCAACTGAAATAAAAGGGAAGTCTTTTCTTAGTGCAAATTGTTACTCCCAGCACTATTTAATAATACAATAGGCCATATTAATACCAGCTTCGAAATAATATTAATGCGGTGAATCAGTATTTTTTTAGATTATCGAATTTTTATTATTGCCATTAAATGTCACATTTAGGAATTTTTATAAGTTTCAAGTTCATACAATGCCTTTAGAACATAGCCCACTAGGAACATCAAACTTATCAGCACCGATTGGAAGTTACTGTATTATTTGTCTCAGTTAATGACAAATGTACAGCCATGTTTCATGACACCATGTGGTCATGTATTTCATAATCATTTATTTACAGAATCATTTAGCATCGCTAAGGAAATGCCCTAGCTGTTCTCAAAGTTTAGAAGACGAAAATTTAAGTTTAGTTATAGTAAATGGTTTGGCAACTCCACAACCTATTCTTAAGCAAGGACCTTCTACAAGTCAAGCTGCTAGAAGACCTGTTACCCGAAATCTTGCCAAAGCCATGAATCAAGCAACAGTGCCCATTAACGCACAGACAACAACATTAGATAGTAGTGTACATCTGCAAACATTAGATAATAGCATCAGCACTAACGGAGCAACTGCCCCAACAAGAGCTATTAATCGACAAAGAAGAGGTCGTCCCGCCCGTGTACCGAGAAATAATAACAATACAATTGATTATTCGGCTATTCAGAATATGATAGAACAAGCTATCGCCAATTTGATACCCCAGAAGTACCTGAGCAAGTATCTTCTAATCATCCTAGGAGCTCAAACAATGCTTATTATATACCCCCAAGCCGTACAGCGGATATTATGCAAAAATGGAATCTACATTTTGATGGATCTTCCGAAGGGGTAGGAGTTAATGAATTTATTTATCGAATTAAATCCCTCACGGATGAAACTCTAGATAGCGATTTTGTAGCTTTGTGTAAGAACATGCACGTTCTCTTTGTAGGTAAAGCTCGTGATTGGTACTGGCGTTACCACAAGCAGGTTAAACAAGTGAATAACCGCAATATCATTTGGTTAGAAATTTGTGTCGCACTTCGACAACATTATCAAGAATACCGTTCTGAGTTCATGAGTAAGGAACAAATAAGATCTCGCAAGCAGAAACCAAAGGAGTCATTTGCTTCCTTCTATGACTCAATAACAGCTTTACTAGATAAAACATCTGTCAGAATTGACGAGGAAGAACTTTTGGAAATACTTAGAAATAATTTGCTGCCCGAACATAGGCATAGACTGTTATATCAGCCCGTTTATTCAATAAGTCATTTACGAAAACTAGTGCAAATGCAAGAAAACCTAGATACAGAAATAGGCTGGCGCGCTGAAGTTATACAGAAACCCCAAGCTCAGAACAGAACAATAAAAAATTGATTTCTGCTATATTTAGTGATCAAAATGATTTTTAAGCTTCACGGAATCAGGTTTATTAGATACCGGAGCTACAGTTAGCTGTATTGGATCTACTTAAGGTTTACAAGAATGGAAAGCTTTTAAGGAGTTTAAACAGGTAAAATCACAAGTGAGAACTGCATATGGCAGAGCCCACGATGTCATTGGTATGATGTTAGTGCAAATGAAATACAAGGAAAAGCAATGCCCAATGAAACTTTATATAATCCCGTCAATCAAACAACGTTTAATCCCTGGTATTGATTTTTGGAAGATTTTTGCTCTTGCTCCAAATATAATTAGCTCAATTGAAACCACGGAAGAAGATCAGATAGATTGGGATAAACATATTTCAAGTATATCTTGTGCTTTGCGATCTGGATTACATCAGTCATTAGGATGTTCACCATATCGTGCTCTTTTCGGTCTGGACATGATTACCCATGGTACAGATTATCGTTTGTTAAGGAATTAAGCACTTCTAGAAGAGCCTATAGTCCCTTTACAGAGACAAGACAACCTAGCGTTAATGCGTCAAGACGTACAAAACAATATAGAAAAAGAAATGTAATTCAGTATAATCTCAGATCGAAGCCTGTATCCTTTAAAGAAGGTGATGAAGTATTTAGGAGGAACTTTGCTCAAAGTAAATTTAATCAGAACTTTAATGCCAAACTGGGTAAACAATTTATAAAAAGTAGAATAAAGAAAAAATTAGGGAATTGTTTCTACCAATTGGAAGATTTTAACGGAAAAGATAGTGGTACTTTCCATGCCAAAGATATCAGACAATAATTTCCGCTAATATGCCGCCTAACGTTGTTATATTATCGGATGGTGTAATGTTCGTGATATTTATTTCTTTGGTTAAAATTTACAGAATATGTATTTTAAATCGCATTTTGGGCACGTAGAATTAAAATTGTCGCATTCGATTTAATTGAAGGTGTCATTTTAATTCATAGAGGGCGTTACATCGATTATAATTAATGTTATCGATTGCAACTCATTTTTGGCGTTTACAACTCATTTTTGGTACTGTGCGCAAGCAACTTCAGAAACCGTTAGAGAGAGAGTTTTTGTCACATTTTATGTATAAAAGACAGAGATTTTGCTGAGGGAAGTCTTTTTCAAAAATTTATAAAAGTTAAAATTTAAACAGTGACCCATGTTGTCAATTTAACCAAGAAAAGAAAATTTTCATAAGGTTAAGTCCGTGGCCAATATCAGCATTGTCAAAAAGTGGATTTAAAATATTGAAGTTTAGGTCCCCCTTTGAGAATTATATCACAATTAAAATTGCATTGAAGGTATGTTTCATATATACATGTATATATATATATATGCGTAACCTCAGTCACATTTCTTTAGTTTTCAACAGCAAATAACATTGTACAATGTACACAATTGCAATCCAACATTGCATTGCCGCCCTAATACCAAAATAATTTTGGTTACATCTAAAGTACAGGCTTTTATATATAAATAAACCAAGCGAAGGAAGAAAAGTCGAAAAACCACCTAGGAGATTTTCTCTAAAGGCAGAGCCTCGGATTATCATCAGCAGCAGGCAGCAAATTAAATTTTCCATATGCACATGAATTGGTGCAAACAATACCCCCCTATAGTGAAGTGAAAATTAAAAAAAACTTAAAATAAATAAAATAATATAATTGGCAAAAAGAAAAAAAATGAGTGGCAATTAGAAGATGTAAAAATTTAGAAAATTTTTTTAACCTCGGTACCACGTGTTGTGAAAGTAAATACACAAAATATTTTCTCTTCTACAATAATTTAATTTTTTTCTTCATGGTCGCTATAAATTAACTCAACTTGTATAATTCAATAATTGTGATCCAATTATTAAAACTCGGTGGAAATAAATTACTTAATAAAACAAATGTGTTTTGGTAAATTTTTTTATTTGGAAAAATTAAATAAATTTTTTTAATGCCTACTCACATTGTTAATTAAAATTTGAGTAATAACTTAAAAAAAAACTAGAAGGATGGGCTAACTTCGGCCACGCCAAAGTTCGGATACTTTTGCAAACTGTCTTTTTCAATTGCATATAAATAACCAGAATCATAAGAAAGTATATAAAGCTACTCATGCCCGTGGCTCCATAAAAAAAACTTACAAGTAAAAAAAAATTTTTTTTGGTCCGATTGTTCCTATAGGAGCTATATCATATAGTCGGCCGATTCTGTTAAAACTCAACAGACACATTTTTATATATACCAAACTTACAAATACCAAATTTCGACTGAATTGTTGTTAAAATAACCAAGATTTTCATCTAAAACCAATTTTTATAGTGCCCCGATTCTGATAATTCAGATATGTAAGAAAGTATATAAAACTCATAAATACCAAATTTGGTGATAATCGCTTTAAAAACAACCAAGTTATTGCTCGAAATCCATATTCATGACCGATCGTTCCTATGGGAGCTATATGATATAGTCAACCGATTTTGATGAAACTTGGTGGATATGTTAGGAAGTATATAAAAGATGATATTTCATTGGAAAACAACAAAGTTATTGATGTTAAAGTTCATTCACAACCGATCGTTCCTATGGGAGCTATATGATATCATCCGATCGGGATGATTCCGAGATATACAATGCCTGCAGCAAAAAGAAGTCTAGGTGCAATTTCAGCTCTGTAGCTTCAAGGGTCTCGGAGGAGATTGCGTTGATTCAGACAGACAGACATTTGGACAGACGGACATTCGGACAGACGGACATACGGACAGACGGACAGGGCTAAATGAACTCAGCTCATCGTGCTGATCAAGAATATATATACTTTATATACTCGGAGATGCTTCCTTCTATGCGTTGCAAACTTCTGACCAAAATTAATATACCTTTTTTGCAAAGGTATAAAAAAAAAAAAAAAAAAATACAGAAATCAAACATAAAGAAAAATGCTAATAATATAAGTGTATATAACTAAACTTTAGCACCCTAAATACAATACATTGTTGGAAGGCCTTTCACCGCTGGAAAAAGAATGAAAAAGCACGTCAGTGAAAATATTTACTAAACTCTAAGACCTCCCCATGTTGTTGAGCAACTCATATGGATTTTTCTTGCTCCGGTTATGATCTACATACATACATAAACCGTTCATAAGATTGTCCAAATGATTATCTCTTTTCACTATTACTATAAGCATCCTTCTTTTGTTTGATATTTTGCTCTTAAATATGCTCTTAAATTGAAAGTCGGCGCATAACGTAATTTACCAACAAATTAAATTTTTTTTTTTGCATATATAAATTATTCAACTCTTTTAAATTAAACAATATCTAATACCGTGAACATGAAGAGATGATTAAACTATCAGTAGTTATATAGTGACCCGATTAGAAAACATAATAATTAAAAAAAAAAAAAAAAAATTAATTATCGAGGGTAAATTAATTAGTTAACTACATTTATGCTCAAAAAAAAAAACAATTTACAAAAATCTTGATTTTAGAATTTTCTTGTTAGAACTATTTAGCCCTCACTATAAATAACAAGTTTGTTAAATTTTGCCAATTTAGTATGTTAAATAATTTGCTATTATAATGTTCAGTTTAAGTCTACTGTATATAACAACAATTAAATGAATATTGTTAATTTGAAATTAATATGAGGTATTAATATAATTCTTTTCCTAGTGACATGGCAATAAGATAGATCGATGATCTAAAACGTTTAAGGGATTTTCAGCAAAATTATCCGCTATGAAAACCATAGGTAGGGTAGGGTAAAGAGCGAGCGGATCAATATCATCTGTGAATCCGCATGATTCGCCTCATTTATTATTGAAGCCTTCCAAAATTTTGATTAACTCTTTGCTTTTCTTTTAGACCAGAGGACCATCAAGTTCGTTTTGTTGTGTTTTCCAGAGACTATTTAATCTCAGGTATTAATGTAGTTTCTGTAGGGATCCTTAACTTTAAAATTTGTAATTATAGAGACAGGTTTCTAGCAAAACGCCACCCCACGCCGAATGAGCTAAGGTTCCAGAGGGTCGCGCTCCGCTAAGCAATCCTGACTCGCAGAAAGATAAGGGTAATAAGAACCGGCCGTGGTTGGTCAACAATTAGGGTATACTGACCGCAATGTTGATAATACTTGGATAAGCTTCTATATTACTTTACATAATTTTTGGCGCCCAAACATGGGGCAACACTTTTTACATTACACATTCGACTTGTTCGATGAATTCTATCGGCTTTGAATTGCCGTCGAAACGAAATGTCCAATCGAATTTATTAGCCCGACTCTGCTACTTTCTGTAACTTTTCTACTTGTTCTTGGCTCTTCATATAATGTGTGTTGTTGTTTTTGTGGGCCATCTAGGGCACCCACGCTTCCCCATCTTGGCGGTGTTAATATTGGAATTGCCAATTTTGCAATTTCCCCCACCGGCATCGCTTTTGCAGCCTTTGTATATTTTGCTGCCAGCGAGCTGATCCATGCCTGCCACTCTAAGTCGTCCTCATGATTGTTGACCCATTCTTCGAACTGTTTCCTCATTTCTTCTACGGTTCCTGCTAGCGTGATTCCGCACTTTTCGCCGGTTTTTATCAACTCCTCCTTTTTCATGTAATAAATCCATGATTTTGTCATTTTGCCAGCCTTTGATCAATTTAATTCCTTTATATAAAAATTAACGTTCTTTTCTTTTTGTTTTCCTATACAGAAAACAATAAATCTTGTAAATCTCTTTTACTAGTTAAGCACGTTGGGTGCCAGTTGTAACGATCCTTTTTGGTCCTTACTTGCAGCAGAGCCGGAATTTCAGGTGTAGGGGTACGACACAACGAATTTATTTTGTGCGCTGGTGAAATGAGAAGATACAGTTGTTTTTCTCTTAATAAAAAAAACGTTATAATTTTATTGTCGATTTGATTGGTGGATGTTAGTATGGCCAGAGAGCTTCTGCACGGGCTGGTAGCTTTGTGTTTGTGGCAATTGTGAAATCCACTCTGCACCGCTGGCACTCATGAGAACTTATCAGCAGATTATGTTTGGCTGTGGCAAGTGTTCCTACTGCCACGATGACTCCTGGTCTTGTCTAGCTGCACTGTCGCCTGCTACACTCCTAATATTCTGCTAGGAATACTCCTAGTCTTTACCCACTATACCAGGAATACTCCTGGTCTTCCTCAACTGTGCTAGGAATACTCCTAGTCTTCCCTGCCTATGCCAGGAATACTCCTGGTCTTCCTTAACTGTGCTAGGAATACTCTTAGTCTTCACTAAAACTGCTAGGAATAGCTCCTAGTCTTCAATGTTTTGCTAGGAATAGCTCCTAGTCTTTTATATGTTGCTACGAATATCTCCTAGTCTTTTATATATTGCTAGGAATAACTCCTAGTCTTTTACGATCCGCTAGGAATAGCTCCTAGTCTTGTGATCTGCTAGGATTGGCTCCTAGTTTTTAATACCCTGCTAGGAATAGCTCCTAGTCTTGTGATCTGCTAGGTCTGACTCCTAGTTTTTAACACACTGCTAGGAATAGCTCCTAGTCTTCCTACTTGCCAACAAAACTAGTTCGCCTTTAAACCTTTACTTTTAACCAGGATACGCATGGATATCCTTTTTCCGATCTGACTTGTCACTTGTTAATATTTCACTTGCACCTTGCTGGTCCAAGTGATACTTCGCTTGTTTCCTTCGCTTTCTAACTGCTTTTCCTGTGTCTCACCCGTGTCTATTTATAGGCATCTTGACCCAGGGAGGACGCGTGGTGGGATTATGTACTTTTCCGCGCCCCAATATTTGCCGCCCAAAACTTTCCATCGCTTTCTTTTGCCTTCGGCCTTTTCTAGTTTCCCGTCCTTTTGACATATGCTTAAATATATAAAATTTTTTATTAAATCCCCTTAAATAACTATATAAATATACCCCCATTTATATTTCGTTGTATTCACATAAACAGCAGTAATGCTCTACATTAATGTACCGCATTAACCCTTTCACATAACTAATATTTATGTTATGTTTATTCCATTACATGAGTTACACAACATCATATAGCATTATATTATATACTAGAGACCCGGCAGACTTCGTACTGCCTCACCCACTGTTAAAATACAGTTCGTTAATTAATTTAAAGCTTTCTCATAAACTATATTTTTAGTTTTGTTTTGTGGTGCGTAAGTAAACAAAGAAGACGGTTTTCCGACGCGCGAACACGCGACGTATAATTGTCCATGCGGGAAACAGGGAAACTCCAAGTTGATTCCACAAACTTCTAACGACTGTCCTTGAGATTTATTTATGGCACAACCCAC
>JAEIGI010000135.1:0-82083 GCA_018903615.1 Drosophila neocordata
TCCAATATGACCTTGGCCTTCGTACTTGGGCCTTCCCTGCACCCATGGATCTTTGTTTACTACTGGATGTTGTTGCCGGTGTTGCCTTACTTATTGCTAGTATTTCTTGGGGACCCTGCGGTAGTGGTTGGTGCTGTTGTTATGCGACTTGTTATTGTACTTGTTGCTGTTGTGATGACGGTTGCTGTTGTTGTTGTTTTTGTGGTGAGTGTTACTGCTGTTGGTGTTGCTGTTGTATGTTTTTGTGCTGCAGCCACGGCTCGATACCGTTATCGGATGGATGAAAAATAGCAGCCTGAAGGGTTTTCTTTAAAGCTTATTATATTGTATTCTCTTTTGCATTATTCTTTGCATTGCATTTAACATACCGCCAGCCTACGTGCTGAGAAATTAACCGTTACATATTGTGCTTTAAGCTCTTCTTTGGGTTTCATGGCTTGTTACCATGCAAACGTAAATCAGCTTAACTTTAGAAGCTACTTAGATTAATTTTAAAACTGTGCCAACTCCCGTGTTAATAATCAACCAACACTGTACCAAGATCCACTACATAAAGATGTATGGAAAAAATAGATGAATTATATAGAAATCAAAATGGTGTTGTACTGCTAAAAACTCTGCCTAAGGAACTCAACAATTCTTTAAAATTAATATGCATAGGGCATTCTTGTCTAAACCCTAGAATTTTATGTAAATTAATTTGGCGATTCGGGTAAACCGTGAACTTATTTGAGTTCAACCCCAGTGATAACATAACCAATTAAAATATTGGTGCATAACCTGAAAGGAAAATAAATCATGCCCAAAGAAGACCTATCTAGTGGAGTGGATGGTTGCAAGAGATGCAATCAGGAAGATACTGAGCGCATGGTGCATTGCAATCGACGCCAGTCCTGGTATCATTTTGACTGCGTCGAGGGCAAGAACTGGACAGCAGCTGGAGCTGCGACTGCGCAACCGTGGCATCGGCAATTGTCACCACCATATTGGCAATGCTTAGCAGACCTCCGCAAAAGCAATAAATACAGGTGTTCCCCAAACCGCATCATCACCAGCAGAATCTAGCGAAGCGCCAGTAAAGCTGTACAAAATTTTGAACTTTCCCCGCCAAAAAACGTGGTGGCAACTCAAAAAGCGTTACGGGACACGTAGCGATACGTCATCTTTTACTCCGAACCATGTGCAGTCGAAGTATTTAACCTCAACAAGCACACAACAACCACGTGGCACCAACAACCTCAATCAAGCGATATACCGGTGTGGCCATGACTCTCTACTATAAGCTAAAAGATGACTAAGGCCGCATTGATCGTGCCTGCTAGTTATACGGAAAAACAACCCAGCTACCAGCCACATGTCTCAGTTACGTCGACCACCAGAGCGTCGCAAATTAAAGCGCATTTTGCATTTCTAGATGAGGGCTTATCGGATCTACAAGCAGCTCGGCTTGAAAGTCGAACCTCAACCATTATGTCTCAAATGGATAGACGACACAAGAAGCAGAGACGATGCGTCGGAGTGCGTCAAGGTGACTATTGCCAATCCAAACAATAGACAATCTAAATCTACCTGTGCAACCAATCGATATACGAGCGCTCATCAAATAATTTCCATACTTCGCGGGAATTCCAATCGCATCATACGATAACGTGCGCCCCAGCGTTCTAATTGGCGCAAACAACTGAAATATCGCCGTGCCCCTCAAAATAAAAGCGGGAAAGTGCCGACAACCAATAGCGTCAAAGATCCGCTTGGGATGAACAACCCAAAGCCGCTCATCACCAAGTCGCAACGGAGAGCATTTTAATTTGCATGCAGCTTCAAACAAGCGTTTTCATTAGACGCCAACCCACCAAATACGATATAATCGAAAGAGGACGTTCAAGCACTAACGAGTCTGAAATTGACTGCCATTCTAAAGAACAGCAGGTATGAAGTCGGCCTTAACTGGAAGGACCAACTGCGGTGATCGGGGACTACCAAGTAATGCTAATGTTAGGCATAACTTATTATTCATCGACAACTCGTCACGAAAACCAGTAACCAATGCGAAATATTTTTCTGACTGGCGCAGATTATATCGGTCCATGGTTCGGTATATATTCTGCCACCACAAGAAGTTTGTAACGAGATGATTCAGCGAGTGCAACTAATCATCCTAAGGCATGTGCCGATGTCTGAATTTGAACCAGAATTCTCAAAATAGGTAAACTTATAAAAATGAATTCAAACTAATATATTTGAAAAGCTTCCTAGATGAACACTAACTGCTGCGCACAAGGGGACGAGCAGAGAATCTATTCACATTGATATTCACATTGATATGCATACCACGTCGATACCCATGATCAAATATCGATGTCCTTTATCGATAACCGTATTGGTATCCATATCGACATCCATATCGATATCCATATCGACATACATATCGATATCCATATCGACATCCATATCGATATCCATATCGACATCCATATCGATATCCATATCGACATCCATATCGATATCCATATCGATATTGCCATCGATATATCGATATCCATATCAATATCTAAATCGATAACCGTGATCAAATATCGATGGCCTTTAACCGTATTGATATCCATATCGACATCCAAATCGATATTCATATCGACATCCATATTGATATCCATATCGATGCCCATATCGACATCTATATCGACATCCATATCGATATTCATATCGACATCTATATCGATATCCATATCGATATCCATATCGACATCTATATCGATATCCATATCGATATTGACATCGATATATCGATATGGGTATCCATATAAAAATCGATATCATCATGGATTTTGGTTCGGAAATGGATATTGATTTAGATAAGGAAATCGATATGGCTATCGATATGAATATTAACATGGATATTGATCTGGATATGGATATCGATATGGATTATGTTATGCATTTCGATATGGATATCGATATGGATATTGATATATATGTGGATCTAGATATGAATATTGATGTGGATAATGTTATGCTTATCAATATGAATATCGAAATAGATATCGATATAGATTTCGATATGAATATGAATGATTCCTTCCTTATCCATTTATGATTAGATAATATTAAATAAAACAGATATATAAACGTAACTAAGTAAATATCTAAATATATGATTATATTATTATATCACCATATTTAAATAATAATTGATCTTGTAATATATCCGGCCTTTGCTGCTCCACGATCGGCGCTGACCTTTGTCTCTCGTACTTGGGCCTCCCCTGCACCCGTGAATCACTGTTTACTGCTGGTTGTTGTTGCCGGTGTTGCCTTACTTATTGCGCCAGGAACAGCTTCTTCTATTTTGCTATACTTTCTTGGAGTCATTGTTGTAGTGGTTGTTTCTGTTGTTATACTTGTTGCTGTTGTTTTGATGGTTCTTGTTGTGGTGAGGGTTTCTGCTGTTGTTATTGTGATGAGTGTTGCTACTGTTGTTGTTGCTACTTTTGTAGGTGTTGCTGATACAGCCTCGGCTCTTCCGCCACCGGCGTTATAGGCCTCGGCAGACAAAACTCCAGCCGGAAATCCTGATCGGAAATATGGATATCGGTATGGATATTGATATGGATATCGATATGGATATCGATGTTGGATATCGATATTGATATCGACGTGGATATCGACAAGGAACTCGATATTGATATTGTGACGAATCACAAATTTTGGTACGTTTTATTTATTAATACATATAGCATTAAACTAACCCTCAGAATCAATATGCTCTAATTACTAAACCGGATTAGTTCATCAATAGGTTATCGTTTAGTGAGAGCATTGCAATACCTAGCTAGAGAGCAATTGTTTTCTTTTCCCTTTTAATCTCTTACCCATTCCTATAGTTAGCGACGCCGACGTACCAACCGCCACGCCGTCGGCACAGTCGGCACCAACATAGCTAAGTCAAGACGTTTTATCACGTACGCCAAAAGCTCATAGGATAACGGTTATTTGTCAGCAGCCAATCAAAACGCGCAACGCATTCTTGTAGCTGCGTCGAAAGCTTAGAACGAAGCGAAAATAGGGCAAAGGCCGGTTTTAGGAGTAATAGCAAGATCCCTTAGTTTCTGACCAGAGAACATATCGGACGTGTATAAAAGTAAATAATTAGTTTATTTGACCATCGCCGGGATAGTATATTGTATACATACATAAACAGAAACCTAGTATACAAAGAACATATAGTGTCAGAGTGAAACTTCAAACAGTGCAAGTTTAAAAAAAAATAAGATGGAAAAGACTAAAGGATATCCACATAATTTGTTCTTATTTTCCCGTGACGTCCCAATTTTAAGTGTTTAGTGTTGTTTAAATAGTCTCCATTATCACATCTAGTGCCTGTTTCAGGGTCCGGGTAATACCCCAACTGAAACAGTATTAGATGTGGAAAGTAGACTTAGTGCCATTTAATATTTATTTCGGTGTCCGGGTAATACCATAACGGAAATAATATTCAAAATGCACGACCTAGTAGTAAATGTTGTGTCGTTAAACTGTTTTCCATGGTACAGTTGGCATCATGTCAACCAGCAACCATTTCAGTGTCCGGGTAATACCCTAACTGAAATGGTGCTGGGCGTACATGTGCCGACTTAGTGCCATTTAATATTATTCGACATTCGGGTAATACCAAAGTCGATGTATAGATAGTACAGTGGTCGTGCCAATGCCATTTGGTTAATATTTCAGTGTCCGGGTAATACCCTAACTGAAATATTACCAATTGTATATTCGACCACTCAGTGTCATTTAATATCTATTTCGGTGTCCGGGTAATACCCCAACCGAAATAATATTAAATGTACATGCAATTGTATGCATGTTATGTATCTCTCGCATTGTACAGTGTTCACCCCAAATAAGGGTCTCTAATAGTAATTGTTTAATTTCGTGTCTCGTGTTAATTATTGTGTATCCACTGTAGTGTATAGTGAGTTTATTTTATAGAATTGGTCAGCTCTTTTGCTGCGTCAAATTAATGATTATTTCCGATATTTGGCTCTACTAATTTGAAGTCCCGAGGTTTCGAGCTTTATTTAAAAATTTTCTGTAACTAAAGGCCCTTGGGAGATTGAGATAGGTACCCCGGTTGGAAAATTACCTCACAGATGGCGCCTGAGCAGGGACCTCGAGAATGATTTAAAATTAGTTAGTCATAGTTATTGTAGGAATTAATTTTTGTTGATTAAAGCCCCACCATATTTTATTTGTCAGCAGGCAGAATTCAGTAGAACCAAAACCACGAGGAATTATTATACCTTTGCAAAAGAGGTATATTAATTTTTCTCAGAAGTTTGCATCGCATAGAAGGAAGCATCTCCTACTATATAAAGTACATATTTTCTTGATCAGCACGATGAGCTGAGTTCATTTAGCCCTATCCGTCTGTCCGTATGTCCGTCTGTCCGTCTGTCTGTTTGTCCGTCCGTCCGTCTGTCTGGATCAACGCAATCTCCTCCGAGACCCTTTAAGCTAAAGAGCTGAAATTTTGCACCTAGGCTTCTTTTCACTGCAGGCATTGTATATCTCGGAATCATCCCGATCGGATGACTATATCATATAGCTCCCATAGGAACGATCGGGTGTGAATAAGCTTTAACCTCAATAACTTTGTTGTTTTCAAATGAAATATCATCTTTTATATACTTCCTAACATATCCACCAAGTTTCATCAAAATCGGTTGACTATATCATATAGCTCCCATAGGAACGATCGGTCATGATTATGGATTTCGAGCCATAACTTCGTTGTAAATTTGGTATATTTAAGTTTGAAAAAAAATAAAAATGTGTCTGTTGAGATTTAACAGAATCGTCCGACTATATGATATATCACCTAATTTCGATTTATATACTTTCTTTAAGTTATGGTAATTTATGTGTAATTGAAAGGAACAGTTTGCAAAGGTATCCGAACTTCGGCGTGGCCGAAGTTAGCCCATCCTTCTAGTATTTTTTTTATCGACAGAGCTAAACAGGGTATCAACAAAGTCACCGTAGAAAAAAGAATAAGAATAAAAGAGCCAAGAAAGCACAGAAAATACACAGGCGAACGGTAGAACTATTTAAAAAGTCATCGACAGAGTCACGACAGAATTAGGTAGAACCAAAACCACGTTATAAATATATATATATTTTGTTTTTGAACCGACAAAGCTAAACAGCAGAATCACCAAAAAAAAAAATATATATATATATATATATATAATTTTAAGTTTAACGTTGATTTTATTTAAAAAATTTATTTTTATTTTTTTTTTTTTACAACGGAGTTCTTTGTTTACAATGGTTTTGCCCTAAATTTTAAAAAGGACCGGGACACAATTTTCGGTCGGTTTTAATAGAGGCTGCGATAGAATTAAACTGAACTACACTCTTAGAGTTTCAATATTATTTATAGGGAGTTTTGTAAGAGTGGCGCTATTTTTGGATTTTGGCTCAAGTGGCGTGATCGATTCTGATTGGTCATTTTAGAGCCTGTTTCTAAGGGTGAAATATGAACTTCTTGTTCTTAAGTGTTATTTTGGAAATATGAAACTTCTTGTTGGTGAAATATGAACTTCTTGTTCTTAAGTGTTAGATTCTGCCTATATAAGATTTGTTTATAATAAATTTTGTGTTGGGGTGATTTGCTTATAATTATTTTTGTGTTGGGGTAATTTGTTTATAATTAAATGATAAGAGGTCTTGTATAAAAAGGCGGATATATTACTCCCCCCAACCTTTAGAAAATAGCCTGTCCTCAGGCGAGAAATGCGGGATATAATGATGGAAGTGTACTTTCTGTACTTTCGATAGGGATTTCTTGGGAAGTTATTTGTTCTGGTGGGGCGGTTTGTTTATCGCTGAGTCAACTGATTTAATTTGCTTTATAATTATTTTCTTTGTCATAGATTTAAATTTATAGATTAAATATATGATTAGACTTATTAGAGTAATTATAAACGTAGTGGTTGTTATAATGTTAAATATTTTGTTGTACTTAGTTTTTTCAAAAATGATTTGTTTCGTTTGTATATAAGAGATAGGTTCTTGTTTTGTTACGTTATTTGTTACATAAATGTTTTGTGTGTAGTCTGACAATGTGTTTACTATTGATATTTCATTTAATTGAATAGTACAATCGTATAATTTAATTATATTTTTTTCCTTCTATGAATATTTTATTTTGATTACTATTTTGGTTAGGATTTGTTTTTGGTAGGTACCAAATTACAATAATGTTGGGTTCTACATAGCTAATTTGATTTGTTTTAAAGGTTTTTTGTGTATTTAGATTCTGCTGGGATTTGTGTTATAATACCATTTATACATTCATTAATTTCTTGTTTTCTAGATGATTTAATATATGTTTTGTTATTTTGTATGTAATAGGTTTCATGGACATTTTCTGTTAAAGTATTGTTGTTTTGGTCAGGATAGGGTATGATTTTATATAGTGGTGTTTTTGATATTTGTCTGGGTACGTGCGAGATTATAAATATTTCGTTCGTATCCGACTTTAACCAAGTAGATGTTTTTATATTTAAAAGTTTTTCTGTGTTTTAGTTAACTATGTATTGATGATTCAAGAGTAATGTCTGAAATTAATTAGTATATTTGCTTTGGTGAGTTTTCTCTTTTTTTTGTTGAATTTTGATTTGTAGTGGGTGGTTTGTCTTCCTCTATTTGTTTCTATATAGTGTTTGTCGTCAATTTGGGTTATTTCCCCTGTTTTCTTAAATGGTGTAGTTGTTTTGCTTTTAATTAAAGGTGCAATTTTATATTTTGTATTTATTTCGTAGTTGTTTCTTTTTTTTATTTAAGTTTTCGATTTGATTTTTCTTGTTAGCTTGAGTATTGTAAAGGGGTGTACCTGCATAAATGAAAATGTCTGCTGGTGTTCTATTTGTTGTCAAATGTTTAGTCTTATGATTATACGTATAAAGAATAGTTTCGAACTTTGTTTATTGTCTATGCTGGATTCTGCATTAATGATTCTTAATTTTTCATTCACGGTTCTATGAAATCTTTCTATGTCAGAAATACCGTTTTTACTTGTTGTTATATTTATTTTAACGTTTTCGGATTTTAAAAAATTTTGGAGGGCTATGCATATAAATGCTGAATCTTTATCTGCCTTGATTTCTATGGGTTTGCCCATATCGTTAAAGATTTTGATGATTGCTCTTTTAGCTTCGAGCCAATCTCGACTTTGGATTTCAACTAAAGAGGCAAATTTGGAATATACGTCTATGCATGATAAGAATTGTAGATTGTCAACTAGATAGAAATCCATTACATATTTTTCTCTAGCGTTAAATATTTCTGGAGTGATTTCAAAAGCCAGTTTATTATTTCTGTTTTCTGATTTGGATAGGTTGCAAATATCGCATTCATTAATTAGATTTTGAATTAATTTTTGATAATCTGGATAGTAATATTTTCCTCTGAACCAATTTATGGTTTTAGTAATGCCTGGATGAAGTAATGTTTTGTGGTTTTTTAGAATGATTTCTTTGAAATCTGCATAAGAGGGTATGTCTTTCAATTTAGAAGTAGTTCTTAAAGTTTTAGTCCGACTATCTGGACTTATTATTTCAAGATAAGCTTGTTGGAATATTAGAAAATCTGCGTCGTTGTGGAAATAGATTGCGTTATTTTTTAAACATAAGTATTCTTTGATAAGTTCCTTTGCGGAAAGATTTGTCATTTCTCTGTATGATATTTTTATTTTTGTTTTGTGAAAAAAGTGAGTAACATCGACTTTGTCTTCATTACTCTTGATACATTCTACTTGATGGTTGTAATAATTTAGTGGTTTTTCTGAAATGGTTATTAAATTTTCATTGTCTTCCTGTGCGCTGTGTATAGTTGCTCGGGAGCTGCTTATTTCATCTCCTAAGAAGTGCGCCCCAGCGTTCTAATTGGCGCAAACAACTGAAATATCACCGTGCCCCTCAAAATAAAAGCGGGAAAGTGCCGACAACCAATAGCGTCAAAGATCCGCTTGGGATGAACAACCCAAAGCCGCTCATCACCAAGTCGCAACGGAGAGCATTTTAATTTGCATGCAGCTTCAAACAAGCGTTTTCATTAGACGCCAACCCACCAAATACGATATAATCGAAAGAGGACGTTCAAGCACTAACGAGTCTGAAATTGACTGCCATTCTAAAGAACAGCAGGTATGAAGTCGGCCTTAACTGGAAGGACCAACTGCGGTGATCGGGGACTACCAAGTAATGCTAATGTTAGGCATAACTTATTATTCATCGACAACTCGTCACGAAAACCAGTAACCAATGCGAAATATTTTTCTGACTGGCGCAGATTATATCGGTCCATGGTTCGGTATATATTCTGCCACCACAAGAAGTTTGTAACGAGATGATTCAGCGAGTGCAACTAATCATCCTAAGGCATGTGCCGATGTCTGAATTTGAACCAGAATTCTCAAAATAGGTAAACTTATAAAAATGAATTCAAACTAATATATTTGAAAAGCTTCCTAGATGAACACTAACTGCTGCGCACAAGGGGACGAGCAGAGAATCTATGCAGAGCTACCCTAGGGGCCCCACGTAACTCGGCTTACAGTCAATTGGTATCATCAGGAAATGCAACACACATCCCATATTCCATCCCATATTCACATTGATATGCATACCACGTCGATACCCATGATCAAATATCGATGTCCTTTATCGATAACCGTATTGGTATCCATATCGACATCCATATCGATATCCATATCGACATACATATCGATATCCATATCGACATCCATATCGATATCCATATCGACATCCATATCGATATCCATATCGACATCCATATCGATATCCATATCGATATTGCCATCGATATATCGATATCCATATCAATATCTAAATCGATAACCGTGATCAAATATCGATGGCCTTTAACCGTATTGATATCCATATCGACATCCAAATCGATATTCATATCGACATCCATATTGATATCCATATCGATGCCCATATCGACATCTATATCGACATCCATATCGATATTCATATCGACATCTATATCGATATCCATATCGATATCCATATCGACATCTATATCGATATCCATATCGATATTGACATCGATATATCGATATGGGTATCCATATAAAAATCGATATCATCATGGATTTTGGTTCGGAAATGGATATTGATTTAGATAAGGAAATCGATATGGCTATCGATATGAATATTAACATGGATATTGATCTGGATATGGATATCGATATGGATTATGTTATGCATTTCGATATGGATATCGATATGGATATTGATATATATGTGGATCTAGATATGAATATTGATGTGGATAATGTTATGCTTATCAATATGAATATCGAAATAGATATCGATATAGATTTCGATATGAATATGAATGATTCCTTCCTTATCCATTTATGATTAGATAATATTAAATAAAACAGATATATAAACGTAACTAAGTAAATATCTAAATATATGATTATATTATTATATCACCATATTTAAATAATAATTGATCTTGTAATATATCCGGCCTTTGCTGCTCCACGATCGGCGCTGACCTTTGTCTCTCGTACTTGGGCCTTCCCTGCACCCGTGGATCACTGTTTACTGCTGGTTGTTGTTGCCGGTGTTGCCTTACTTATTGCGCCAGGAACAGCTTCTTCTATTTTGCTATACTTTCTTGGAGTCATTGTTGTAGTGGTTGTTTCTGTTGTTATACTTGTTGCTGTTGTTTTGATGGTTCTTGTTGTGGTGAGGGTTTCTGCTGTTGTTATTGTGATGAGTGTTGCTACTGTTGTTGTTGCTACTTTTGTAGGTGTTGCTGATACAGCCTCGGCTCTTCCGCCACCGGCGTTGTAGGCCTCGGCAGACAAAACTCCAGCCGGAAATCCTGATCGGAAATATGGATATCGGTATGGATATTGATATGGATATCGATATGGATATCGATGTTGGATATCGATATTGATATCGAAGTGGATATCGATAAGGAACTCGATATTGATATTGTGACGAATCACAAATTTTGGTACGTTTTATTTATTAATACATATAGCATTAAACTAACCCTCAGAATCAATATGCTCTAATTACTAAACCGGATTAGTTCATCAATAGGTTATCGTTTAGTGAGAGCATTGCAATACCTAGCTAGAGAGCAATTGTTTTCTTTTCCCTTTTAATCTCTTACCCATTCCTATAGTTAGCGACGCCGACGTACCAACCGCCACGCCGTCGGCACAGTCGGCACCAACATAGCTAAGTCAAGACGTTTTATCACGTACGCCAAAAGCTCATAGGATAACGGTTATTTGTCAGCAGCCAATCAAAACGCGCAACGCATTCTTGTAGCTGCGTCGAAAGCTTAGAACGAAGCGAAAATAGGGCAAAAGCCGGTTTTAGGAGTAATAGCAAGATCCCTTAGTTTCTGACCAGAGAACATATCGGACGTGTATAAAAGTAAATAATTAGTTTATTTGACCATCGCCGGGATATTATATTGTATACATACATAAACAGAAACCTAGTATACAAAGAACATATAGTGTCAGAGTGAAACTTCAAACAGTGCAAGTTTAAACATAAATAAGATGGAAAAGACTAAAGCATATCCACATAGTTTGTTCTTATTTTCCCGTGACGTCCCAATTTTAAGTGTTTAGTGTTGTTTAAATAGTCTCCATTATCACATCTAGTGCCTGTTTCAGGGTCCGGGTAATACCCCAACTGAAACAGTATTAGATGTGGAAAGTAGACTTAGTGCCATTTAATATTTATTTCGGTGTCCGGGTAATACCATAACGGAAATAATATTCAAAATGCACGACCTAGTAGTAAATGTTGTGTCGTTAAACTGTTTTCCATGGTACAGTTGGCATCATGTCAACCAGCAACCATTTCAGTGTCCGGGTAATACCCTAACTGAAATGGTGCTGGGCGTACATGTGCCGACTTAGTGCCATTTAATATTATTCGACATTCGGGTAATACCAAAGTCGATGTATAGATAGTACAGTGGTCGTGCCAATGCCATTTGGTTAATATTTCAGTGTCCGGGTAATACCCTAACTGAAATATTACCAATTGTACATTCGACCACTCAGTGTCATTTAATATCTATTTCGGTGTCCGGGTAAAACCCCAACCGAAATAATATTAAATGTACATGCAATTGTATGCATGTTATGTATCTCTCGCATTGTACAGTGTTCACCCCAAATAAGGGTCTCTAATAGTAATTGTTTAATTTCGTGTCTCGTGTTAATTATTGTGTATCCACTGTAGTGTATAGTGAGTTTATTTTATAGAATTGGTCAGCTCTTTTGCTGCGTCAAATTAATGATTATTTCCGATATTTGGCTCTACTAATTTGAAGTCCCGAGGTTTCGAGCTTTATTTAAAAATTTTC
Source organism: Drosophila neocordata (assembly GCA_018903615.1). Lineage (NCBI taxonomy): Eukaryota > Metazoa > Arthropoda > Insecta > Diptera > Drosophilidae > Drosophila > Drosophila neocordata. The sequence continues at coordinate 12,445 of JAEIGI010000135.1, forward strand.
TGTAACTAAAGGCCCTTGGGAGATTGAGACAGGTACCCCGGTTGGAAAATTACCTCACAGATGGCGCCCGAGCAGGGACCTCGAGAATGATTTAAAATTAGTTAGTCATAGTTATTGTAGGAATTAATTTTTGTTGATTAAAGCGCCACCATATTTTATTTGTCAGCAGGCAGAATTCAGTAGAACCAAAACCACGAGGAATTATTATACCTTTGCAAAAGAGGTATATTAATTTTTCTCAGAAGTTTGCATCGCATAGAAGGAAGCATCTCCTACTATATAAAGTACATATTTTCTTGATCAGCACGATGAGCTGAGTTCATTTAGCCCTATCCGTCTGTCCGTATGTCCGTCTGTCCGTCTGTCTGTTTGTCCGTCCGTCCGTCTGTCTGGATCAACGCAATCTCCTCCGAGACCCTTTAAGCTAAAGAGCTGAAATTTTGCACCTAGGCTTCTTTTCACTGCAGGCATTGTATATCTCGGAATCATCCCGATCGGATGACTATATCATATAGCTCCCATAGGAACGATCGGGTGTGAATAAGCTTTAACCTCAATAACTTTGTTGTTTTCAAATGAAATATCATCTTTTATATACTTCCTAACATATCCACCAAGTTTCATCAAAATCGGTTGACTATATCATATAGCTCCCATAGGAACGATCGGTCATGATTATGGATTTCGAGCCATAACTTCGTTGTAAATTTGGTATATTTAAGTTTGAAAAAAAATAAAAATGTGTCTGTTGAGATTTAACAGAATCGTCCGACTATATGATATATCACCTAATTTCGATTTATATACTTTCTTTAAGTTATGGTAATTTATGTGTAATTGAAAGGAACAGTTTGCAAAGGTATCCGAACTTCGGCGTGGCCGAAGTTAGCCCATCCTTCTAGTATTTTTTTTATCGACAGAGCTAAACAGGGTATCAACAAAGTCACCGTAGAAAAAAGATTATATGCAACGGAATATTTATAAGAATAAAAGAGCCAAGAAAGCACAGAAAATACACAGGCGAACGGTAGAACTATTTAAAAAGTCATCGACAGAGTCACGACAGAATTAGGTAGAACCAAAACCACGTTATAAATATATATATATTTTGTTTTTGAACCGACAAAGCTAAACAGCAGAATCACCAAAAAAAAAAATATATATATATATATATATATAATTTTAAGTTTAACGTTGATTTTATTTAAAAAATTTATTTTTATTTATTTTTTTTTTTACAACGGAGTTCTTTGTTTACAATGGTTTTGCCCTAAATTTTAAAAAGGACCGGGACACAATTTTCGGTCGGTTTTAATAGAGGCTGCGATAGAATTAAACTGAACTACACTCTTAGAGTTTCAATATTATTTATAGGGAGTTTTGTAAGAGTGGCGCTATTTTTGGATTTTGGCTCAAGTGGCGTGATCGATTCTGATTGGTCATTTTAGAGCCTGTTTCTAAGGGTGAAATATGAACTTCTTGTTCTTAAGTGTTAGATTCTGCCTATATAAGATTTGTTTATAATAAATTTTGTGTTGGGGTGATTTGCTTATAGTTATTTTTGTGTTGGGGTAATTTGTTTATAATTAAATGATAAGAGGTCTTGTATAAAAAGGCGGATATATTACTCCCCCAACCTTTAGAAAATAGCCTGTCCTCAGGCGAGAAATGCGGGATATAATGATGGAAGTGTACTTTCTGTACTTTCGATAGGGATTTCTTGGGAAGTTATTTGTTCTGGTGGGGCGGTTTGTTTATCGCTGAGTCAACTGATTTAATTTGCTTTATAATTATTTTCTTTGTCTTAGATTTAAATTTATAGATTAAATATATGATTAGACTTATTAGAGTAATTATAAACGTAGTGGTTGTTATAATGTTAAATATTTTGTTGTACTTAGTTTTTTCAAAAATGATTTGTTTCGTTTGTATATAAGAGATAGGTTCTAGTTTTGTTACGTTATTTGTTACATAAATGTTTTGTGTGTAGTCTGACAATGTGTTTACTATTGATATTTCATTTAATTGAATAGTACAATCGTATAATTTAATTATATTTTTTCCTTCTATGAATATTTTATTTTGATTACTATTTTGGTTAGGATTTGTTTTTGGTAGGTACCAAATTACAATAATGTTGGGTTCTACATAGCTAATTTGATTTGTTTTAAAGGTTTTTTGTGTATTTAGATTCTGCTGGGATTTGTGTTATAATACCATTTATACATTCATTAATTTCTTGTTTTCTAGATGATTTAATATATGTTTTGTTATTTTGTATGTAATAGGTTTCATGGACATTTTCTGTTAAAGTATTGTTGTTTTGGTCAGGATAGGGTATGATTTTATATAGTGGTGTTTTTGATATTTGTCTGGGTACGTGCGAGATTATAAATATTTCGTTCGTATCCGACTTTAACCAAGTAGATGTTTTTATATTTAAAAGTTTTTCTGTGTTTTAGTTAACTATGTATTGATGATTCAAGAGTAATGTCTGAAATTAATTAGTATATTTGCTTTGGTGAGTTTTCTTTTTTTTGTTGAATTTTGATTTGTAGTGGGTGGTTTGTCTTCCTCTATTTGTTTCTATATAGTGTTTGTCGTCAATTTGGGTTATTTCCCCTGTTTTCTTAAATGGTGTAGTTGTTTTGCTTTTAATTAAAGGTGCAATTTTATATTTTGTATTTATTTCGTAGTTGTTTCTTTTTTTATTTAAGTTTTCGATTTGATTTTTCTTGTTAGCTTGAGTATTGTAAAGGGGTGTACCTGCATAAATGAAAATGTCTGCTGGTGTTCTATTTGTTGTCAAATGTTTAGTCTTATGATTATACGTATAAAGAATAGTTTCGAACTTTGTTTGTTTATTGTCTATGCTGGATTCTGCATTAATTATTCTTAATTTTTCATTCACGGTTCTATGAAATCTTTCTATGTCAGAAATACCGTTTTTACTTGTTGTTATATTTATTTTAACGTTTTCGGATTTTAAAAAATTTTGGAGGGCTATGCATATAAATGCTGAATCTTTATCTGCCTTGATTTCTATGGGTTTGCCCATATCGTTAAAGATTTTGATGATTGCTCTTTTAGCTTCGAGCCAATCTCGACTTTGGATTTCAACTAAAGAGGCAAATTTGGAATATACGTCTATGCATGATAAGAATTGTAGATTGTCAACTAGATAGAAATCCATTACATATTTTTCTCTAGCGTTAAATATTTCTGGAGTGATTTCAAAAGCCAGTTTATTATTTCTGTTTTCTGATTTGGATAGGTTGCAAATATCGCATTCATTAATTAGATTTTGAATTAATTTTTGGTAATCTGGATAGTAATATTTTCCTCTGAACCAATTTATGGTTTTAGTAATGCCTGGATGAAGTAATGTTTTGTGGTTTTTTAGAATGATTTCTTTGAAATCTGCATAAGAGGTTATGTCTTTCAATTTAGAAGTAGTTCTTAAAGTTTTAGTCCGACTATCTGGACTTATTATTTCAAGATAAGCTTGTTGGAATATTAGAAAATCTGCGTCGTTGTGGAAATAGATTGCGTTATTTTTTAAACATAAGTATTCTTTGATAAGTTCCTTTGCGGAAAGATTTGTCATTTCTCTGTATGATATTTTTATTTTTGTTTTGTGAAAAAAGTGAGTAACATCGACTTTGTCTTCATTACTCTTGATACATTCTACTTGATGGTTGTAATAATTTAGTGGTTTTTCTGAAATGGTTATTAAATTTTCATTGTCTTCCTGTGCGCTGTGTATAGTTGCTCGGGAGCTGCTTATTTCATCTCCTAAGAAGTTTTCGTCAAGTTTGACTCTGGAAACACATAATTTTCTTTTCCTGGTACATATTTTATTTTGTAGTTATATTCATTTAGTTTTATTTTCCACCGCTGTAACTTCATGTTGGGTTCCTTTATATTGGATAACCAAACAAGGGGTTTGTGATCACTTAAGATCTCGAAGTGTCTGCCAAAGAGGTATGGTCTAAAATACTTAGTCGCCCATACGATAGCTAATAGTTCTTTTTCTATAGCGGAGTAATTAAGTTCGTGCTCATTAAGGGTTCGACTTGCAAAACAGATAGGTTTATGGTCTTGTGAGAGGACAGCGCCTATAGCTACGTTACTAGCATCTGTAGTAAGGGAAAAGGTTTTTTTGAAATCAGGATATGCAAGAATGGGGTCATTGTTAATAAGAAGTTTTAATTTCTCGAAAGCTGAGATGTATTCTGGATTGTTTATGTTGATTTGGGAGCCTTTCTTTAAACCAAGAGTTATTGGTTTTGCTATTTTGGCAAAGTTTGGGATAAACTTGCGGTAGAATCCACATAAGCCTAAAAATGATTTAATTTCTTTTGGTGTTTTGGGAATAGGAAATTTTAGAATTGCTTTGATTTTGTCTGGATTTGGTTTAATGCCGTCTGTGGTTATAACATGACCTAAGAATTTTGTTTCCTTCTTCAAGAATTCGCATTTGTCTAATTGTAGTTTTAGATTAGCTTTGCGTAATTTAGAGAAAACCTTTTGGATTGAGGTTAAATGTTCCTCTAATGAGGTTGAATAAATGATTATGTCATCCAAGTAAACTAAACAATTTTTGTAAATTAGATCTTCTAATAAATTGTTCATGCATCTTTGAAATGTGGCTGGTGCATTTTTTAAGCCAAATGGCATTCGGGTAAATTCGTAATGCCCATGTTTTGTTGAGAATGCAGTTTTCTCAATTGATTTAGGATCCATTTGAATTTGATGGAATCCTTTAGCAAGATCAATGGTTGTAAAATACTGACATTTTCCTAATTTGTCAAGTATTTCATCCATTATGGGTATTGGGAATTTAGCATCGACAGTAATCTCGTTTAGACTACGATAGTCAATGACTAAACGGAACTTTTGTTCCTTGGAAGCGTCTTTTTTAGGTACGATCCATATTGGTGAACAATAAGGCGATTTCGATTTTCGAATTATTCCCTGTTCTATCATTTCGTTTATTTGATTGTTGACTTCTTCGTCAAAGATTTGAGGATATTTATAGAAGTGTTTGTAAATGGGGTCTTCGTGTTTTGTTCGAATGTTATGTTTTATAGTACTGGTAAAAGTCAAATTTTCACCTTTCCTGTACTGGATATCACTAAAGTAATGCAAAATTTTTTTTAATTTTTCTGTTTCTTCTGAATTTAAATGATCTAGTCGGAACTCGTTTTTTCTTCGATATTATTATTTATTTGTATGAGAATGCTTCGTATTCGAAGTCTGCAGGGGGATAATTAATAGATTCTGATGTTTCTTCTTCATCATTTGTGAATTTAAAATAGAACTTGTGATTTGCTAGAGTTACGCTGTTGTCGTTATAGTTAATAGATGCTTGACATGCTTTGAGGCACTTTCTACCTAATAGTATATCGTATGTAGCAGAAAATTTATGACAGTAAAATTTTTGAATAGTTGGGCAAAAGTTTGCTGGGTGCAAAAGAAATGCTTTTAGTAAGCTCTATTGTGCCTTTAATTGTTTGGACATTCAATTTTTCTGGGGTTTCTGGGAAATTGAAAAGGTTTTGGTTGATAAGGTTTATTGAGGAACCTGTATCAATTATACATTTAAGAGGAGTGTTATTTATGGTTAATAGGATGTAGGGGTTTAATCCGTTTGATCCGTCTGATTTATTTGTTCCGAGGCTGATTGATGAAAATTTTCGGACCATTCCATTCTACTCTGACCGCTGGTACTTTCTCTTTGTCTTTTAGTAGGTCTGTTGGTTACCGGGTTTTGATTTTGAGATTGATTTCTAATTTGATGATTCAAAGGATTCTGTTGTCTACCTTGATTAAGGTTCTGCTGAAATTCTTCCCTAAGTTGCTGATAATTTTCAGGATTTGGATGTGGATTGGGTTGACTTGAGTTGTAATATTGATTGTTTAGTCTGAAGTTATTTCTGCTTGAATTATTTTGGAATGATTTATTATTTGATTGGCCTTGAGAATTGAAATTGTTATGTTTAGGCCTATCTGATGAGCTATTCTCATAGAGCCCTTCTCGTTGAGCTACCTGTTTCAAGGCGGATACTGAGGAAATATCAAATTTAGCAAGGGTATAGTCTGTCCGGTAATTTTTTTGTAATAACATCTTTTACAGTATTTTTCATGGCATTAGTATATAAAATGGTATTATCCGCGTTGCCTTCTAGTGCTAGCTTGTTTATAATTGTAAATGACTTATATTCTAGTCTTCGATAAACTTACGGAGGTTTCCTCCAAAACTAGTGTTGTAGAGACGTCTTAGAAGTTCTTCGTAAGGGGTTTGGATGTTAAATTCGCTGATTAATGCGGTTCGAAGTTCCATCCAGTTTTTGGGTTGGGCCAGCTGGGATGCCCTCTGCGCTTCTCCAGTAAGCTGTATTTCGATAGTGCCGAACATCACACTATGTTGGCGGACGTCCCTCGTCGGGTACAGCTGCAAGATATAGTCCACTCTCGGAATGCTTCCATCAAACATGGGCACCTGTCTTAGGACAGTAAGTGCTTGGTTCAAATGGGTCTCTGATAATTCTAGTGCCATTGTTACGTTATGCACTTTGATTATATGTGTAGTACGAAAGTTGCCGTGCGTTACACGATGATTCTTTTGCGGATAAAACTTAGAGATCGGATTAGTGCTTCCTGGATTATTTTTCTCCAGTTTTTTTTTCAAAAAAGTCCTGATTGTTAATCAGGTTTGGAATTTTAGCACAAAAGGTCTTGGGTTTTAAACAAACTTGGAAGTAGTATCCTTAGCGGTTGTATTTTTATTTGACACAAGTTTTTGCACTGCACTCTTTGTCCTTTTCCTTGTTTTATCCTACCGACTGCGCCAATTTTAAGTTTAACGTTGATTTTATTTAAAAAATTTATTTTTATTTATTTTTTTTTACAACGGGGTTCTTTGTTTACAATGGTTTTGGGACACAATTTTCGGTCGGTTTTAATAGAGGCTGCGATAGAATTAAACTGAACTACACTTTTAGAGTTTCAATATTATTTATAGGAAGTTTTGTAAGAGTGGCGCTATTTTTGGATTTTGGCTCAAGTGGCGTGATCGATTCTGATTGGTCATTTTAGAGCCTCTTTCTAAGGGTGAAATATGAACTTCTTGTTCTTAAGTGTTATTTTGGAAATATGAAACTTCTTGTTGGTGAAATATGAACTTCTTGTTCTTAAGTGTTAGATTCTGCCTATATAAGATTTGTTTATAATAAATTTTGTGTTGGGGTGATTTGCTTATAATTATTTTTGTGTTGGGGTAATTTGTTTATAATTAAATGATAAGAGGTCTTGTATAAAAAGGCGGATATATTACTATATATATATATATATATATATATATATATATATACATTTAGGTATATATATATATATATATACATTTAGGTATATATTACTCAGAAGCATTGAAGAAAACATAATTATGGAAAATAAGAAAGGGATTATAAAATACTGTAGGCTAGAAAATATCTCTGTTTTTTTCTATCACACTATTCCTAAAAGAAGGGGTATGGGAGAGTTTCGTCAGTCGTAATTGCTCGACGAAGCTGTCAAAGTCTACACTATTCAAGAAAGTCCAGATTGCACCTTCAACCAGTAAACATCTTTCTCAAGGACAACAGCAGCCTGATACAAGGATACCAAGCCCCAACCATCAGCCAGTGAACATCCTTCTCAAGAATAACAGCAGCCTAAGTTAGAAGGATACCAAGACCCAACCATCAGAGAGTGAACATCCTTCCCAAGGATACCAGAAATTAAAGTCTAGCTACAGCCAGTGAACATCCTTCCCAAAGATACCAGGAATCAAAGTCTAGCTACCAGGAATCAAAGTCGAACTACAGTCAGTGAACATTCTCATCAAGGATACCAGGAATCAAAGTCTAGCTACAGGCAGTGAACATCCTTCCCCAGAAGTCTACGTCAGAGCTACAAGGATACCAGCGGAGTCTACATTAAGCCAGGAACGAGTTAAAGTCCTTCTCCAAGGATACTAGAAGTCAAAGTCAAAGCTACAAGGATACCAGCGGAGTCTACATCAAGCCAGAAACAAAGCAACGTCTTTCGCAAGGATACCAAGAGTCTACGTCGAAATTACAAAGATACTAGCGGAGTCTACAACCAGAAGTCTATGTCACAGCTACGAAGAGTCGACGAAGCGAAGTCTACTCTAAGTTTTGCCCAAGTCAACGGGCTTCACGAGGATACTAGGAATCTAAGCCAGAACGAGCCGTCATGCGTCACAAGGATACCAGCGGAGTCAACTCTAAGTCTTGCATAAGTCAACATTCTTCACTAGGAATCCAATCCAGAACCGCAACGATCCAGCATGCTTTACAAGAATACCAGGAATCTAGTCAGCATGCTTCACAAGGATACCAGGAAGAGTCATAGCCAAACATTCAACGAAGCAACATTTTCCACAAGGATAGTATCTTTACAAGAATATCAGAGCGAAGCCCAAATGGACATTATTTAAAGAATCTTAGCCAAGCACTCAGAAAGTCGTCACAGGATGCGATCTTCAAAAGGATACGAGGTCAACAGTATGGTAATGAAGACAAGAAGCAAGAAACCAAGTTTCAAAAGATACAAGAAACATCTCACATCGCTGAGAACGTAATCAATCAGAAGGATGATCGACCAACCAAGCATCGTTTTTTTAGAGCAGAGTACCGGTTACTTAGAAAAGATAGAAAAGATGAGGGATTCGCCGCCAAGCCGGGCCCCAAAACTCAAAGGTCCCTACAAGGTAAAACACTTTTTTTTCAGGAACATCGTCCTACTCCAAGATGCACATGGAAGATACCGTCGCACAGCCAATATTAGCGATCTTAAGCCATATCAACAAGAGAATCCAAGCCAAGCAGAACCATGCCTCAGAAGACAACCGAAGAGCAGAACCTTGCGAAGAGATTTCACAGGGGCCACTTGTTGGAGATTTCGATCTCTCAACGTCCCTGGCCTCTTAAAGGGGGGTCTCTGCTTGCAAGGCAACCCAGCATCCATCTACGTATATCTCATCTTAGTTATCTTAGTAATAATTAGTTATCTTAGTAGTAATTAGTTATCTTAGTAGTAATATTAATTTTTAAGTTCAGGCATAAGAACTAATTCCCTTCGCTAGAATGACCAGATCCCTATTGGCAGTGCCAACTTTATCACCACTGATTTCGAAGAAAAAGCATCCTTCCAATCACCGTACCCTAACCGATTTTCACCATCGTCAAAGGTACCAGGTTCACCCTCGAAGTATCTTCCATAGCAACCGCACAAGGAACCCTGGCTGTAACCCAGCAAGATGCACAGCCAGAAACACAGCACCTAATAAACATGGTTCTCGAGGTCATTAATACGGACGGGGAGTACTGCCGACCCTGGAGTGATCCTCGGTCACAACCTACAATGCTACTCTGCCGCCCAACAACGAATCACCGAGACCCCTCATATCCTCACAAAAGGGTGTACAGAAGAAAGCGACAGCCAACATAAAAGACCAAACCGAATGGCGGATAACAACTCTTAGCCGAGTGATACCCTGGGAATTAAAGCACAGAATCCAGACCAGTCCCTAAGGTAAACAACCTTGCAAGTCCCGATACGAAGAAAATGATCTAGTTTATCGAGTCCACATCACAACTACAGGGAGAATAACCATTTCTTTTGCCTCCGCGAAGTAAGCTGGTAGTGTGACGAATCACAAGTTTTGTTATTTTCTTATATTTATATAAATAGAATTAAGCTAACCCTCAGAATTAATATGCCCTATTTATTGAAGGAGATTGGTTCATCAATAGGTTATCGTTTAACAAGAGCATTAAAATATCTAGCCAGATAGCAATTGTTTTCTTTTTCTTTTTTTCTCTCTTTCGCATTCCTATAGTTAGCGACGACGACGCACCAACCGCCACGCCGTCGGTACAGTCGGCGCCAGCATAGCTAAGTCAAGATGTTTTGTCACGTACGCAAAAGCTCATAGGATAACGGTTATTTGTCAACAGCCAATCAAAACGCGACTCGTACTCGCGTCGAAAGCTTAGAACAATTCGAAAACTAAAGCAAAGGCTAGATTTGAAAGACAAGACAAGATCACTTAGATTGTAACCATCGTCGAGATAAGTTCACAACATACAGACAGTGCAGAGTAAAAACAAAGAAAAGAAAAAAACAAAGTGACAGTGAAACAAAGATTCAAATAGTGTTAACAAAAAGAAAAATCAAGGAAAGAATAAAAGTATAAGAGAATAAACTTCACACAAAACCTTAAGAAAAAAATAATTATATCTAACACAATATACCAAAGCGGGTAAGTCAGCCTTAGGGCCATGATACGACCCCATTATTCCCCTCTTACATTAGGATAGTGTGATACTAGGCAGTTAGCATAGTTGTTCAAAAAGAACGGTATAAGGAGAAATCATGTGAAGTTAGAAAGTAATAAAAATGAAATATATAACAGTCACCTTTGAGTACTTCTTATTCCTCTTCTTTTGTTTGTGGTGTCCAAGTTATAAGTGTTAAGTGTCGATCAAATAGTCAGTGTCCGGGTTTGGGAACTGAAACAGTATTAGATGTGGAAAGTAGATTTATTGCCATTTAATATTAATTTCGGTGTCCGGGTAATACAATAACCGCAATATTAAATGCGCATGAATATGGAACCACTGTAATGCAGTCCAATGTGTAGTTAGTACAGTGGTCGTGCCAATGCCATTTGGTTAATATTTCAGCGTCGGGGTAATACCTTAACTGAAATATTACCAATTATGCATCCGACTACTCAGTGTCATTTAATATTTATTTCGGTGTCCGGGTAATACCCCAACCGAAATAATATTAAATGTACATGCCATTGTATGCATGTTGTGTATCTCTTTCATTGTACAGTGTTCACCCCAAATAAGCGTCTTCTAATAGTAATTGTTAATTTGGTCCATTATAGTGTATAGTGAGTTTGTTGTAGAGAATTGGTCACCTCTTTTGCTGCGTCAAATTAATGATTATTTCCGACATTTGCATCAACTTATTTACCAGAGGTCTCGAGATTTATTTACAAATATTCTGTAACTAAAGGCCCTGGAGAGATTGAGATATGTACAACGGTTAGAAAACTTTCTTACAGATGGCGCCCGAGCAGGGACCTCAAGAATGATTTTAAAATAGTTAGTCATGGTTATTGTAGGAATTAATTTTTGTGGATTAAAGCCCCACCATATTTTATTTGTCAGCAGGCATAGGAACGACTACCTAAAAATTATTTTCCAATAAATAAAATATTGCTACCATATACTATTGAAAATGCGATCATATTATAATATAATGTAATTGGTTAATTTTTATTTGATATATTGATACCATTGGGAAAAAATTTATAAATTATATAAATCATATTATTTCGGCCAAGGGTAACGGTAGAACTATCCTAAAGTCATCGACAGAGTCACGACAGAATACAGTAGAACCAAAACCTCCTTGTGGGAAAATATATTTCTTTTTATATATCGACAGATCTAAAAAAGGTATCAGCAGAGTCACCATAAAAGAAAAAAAAAATAATGCTTCGTGTTGCGGTGCGAATGAAGTACGCCCCGCGCCAAAGTAGTTTGTCTAAGTCCGCCCCTGACCCTTTATCCGAAAAGTCCCGTATTATGAAAAGTTGCTCTCTTTGCGTTTGCTCTTTGAGCTTAACTGCAGCCGCTGCGACGGCGCTTAGTTAGAATAAATTTGGCAAGCAGGGAGAGCGGACGTGAGTGCAAAAGAAACACAAATGTAAGAAATGAAGTTTAAGAAAAATTAAATGAAATGTAAATTAATAGAAATTTATAGATTTCAGCGTACAATACAATACAGCATATTGAACATGTACATACAATACATACATATAACAATGGAAAATATTCAATAAAGCAAAGAAGTATTCGCTCGGAATATATGTTTTAATTTTTTGGAGACTCTCACGACCCGCAGCTGGCCAGACGCAATCTCAACATCCTGAAATATTTTCTTGCTCCAGAAATATTTGCACAGAGTCAAATATTTCTTTTGCAATTGGAATATTTTCTTGGCTTCAGAAGTATTCGCACAGAGTCGAATATTTCCTACGCCAGATATTCGTTTTGGAGTACTTGCCTGGTGTCAAATACAACATCGCCACGTGGAGTTCCCCCTAACCTTCCCCCGCGAGAGCAACTGCGGCAGACGTGAACAACGAACCGACTTGCTGAGAGAGGAAGCGAGAGGGAGATAGAAATCACGCGTTGCGAACACGTGTGAAGATTGCGGTTAATTGGACATAACCTCAATTGTTGCGTAACACAGACGCAAGTATGAAGAACCGAGATGAACAAGCTGCAGAGTCCGATGCTAAGAGCCAAGGTTATTTGGTGAGCTCTATAGCATCGCAGGCTGGAACGGAGGAGACTAACAACCATGGATCAAATTCTCAAACGACATCAACGCCTTCTAGAAGCACCACTTTGCCCACAGTGTCGCACAATGCTATTCTAGATGGAATGTTTGCTACTCGAATGGGCGACTGTACTAGGATTGAACGACCAAGTGTGCCGAATCCCTCAGCATGGGGTGCGCCTGCGCCGCCACCACCAACTACAAGGGGAGCGAGCTTGCCGTTTTTAGCAAATACTGCTAGTTTCAGCAATGGATTCAATCAGCATGGGCCCATAGGCAGTCCGCCAAGTACTGGACTGCAATTTGCAAACACGGATTGGAGAAGAAATACTTTATCTGCTGACCAGATAGCTGCGCGTCAAGTCCTTGGGAGAGATCTGCCGATATTCTCGGGCAAACCAGAGGAGTGGCTACTGTTTATCAGCCACTACGAACAATCCACAGAAAGGTGTGGAATGAGCAACGAGGAGAATTTAATTCGTCTTCAAAAGTGCCTCAAGGGAGCGGCACTGGATGCTGTTCGAGGCAAACTGATGTGTCCTGAGACTGTTCCATATGCTGTTGGAACGTTAAGGATGCTGTATGGCAGACCTGAAATTATCTATTCAAGTCTGCAACGGAAACTAAGGGAAGAACCAGCAGCACGCACTAACAATTTGGATTCCGTAATACAATTGGCTTTGGCAGTGCAGAATTACTGCGCGACATTGGTGGCTATTAATCTCAAAGACTACTTGCATGACCCTGCATTGCTGGGCGATCTTGTGGAGAAACTACCCAGCGATCTGAAGTTGGATTGGGGACGTCATCGTCTAGCACTACCAGGATGTGTAGTGAACCTGTCGACCTTTGACAATTGGCTTTTTGGCGTCGCAATGTGCGCATCTATCGTCACGCCATATGCTTCACCTGCTAGAGAAGCTACAAGAAAGACAAAAGAACGAGTGTTTGTGCACAACGAGTTGCACAATGAGTCGTCCACCAGTGAACCAAGGACCGATAATGGTTCATGTATTAAATGTAATGGAAACCATCGGCTGGCAGCCTGCCGTCACTTTCAGGAGATGAGCAGTGGCCAGAGAAGGGAGTTCATAAAGCAGAAACGACTCTGTTTTTGCTGCTTTGGTCAACACATTATACGAAATTGCAGGACAAAGAGGCAATGCGGAATTGATGACTGCAAGCTTATGCATAGTGCTTTGCTTCATCAAACATTTGAAGTCAACAACAACAAGCAGTCGACGAATCAGAGCGTCGAGGATATAAAGCAAAACCAATCTGCGGTTTTGTTCCATGGCAACGAAACTAATAAAGCGTTATTTCGATATATTCCAGTTAAACTACATGGAAGGCAGCGAACTGTGTCCACCTATGCCCTAGTCGATGAAGGCGCAGCCTGCTCGCTGATGGAAAGAATTCTGGCTGACGAATTGGGATTAGATGGCCCTGCCCAAAGTTTATGTTTGAAATGGACTAGTGATGTCACCCAAACTGAAACGCTATCCAAGAGTGTTAGTGCTGGCGTTTCAGCAAGAGGGATAGATGCGGCACGTTACGAGCTAAAGAGCGTGCGCACAATGGAGCAGTTGGACTTGCCTACGCAATCTGTCAAGTGTGAGATGATAGAGTCGAGAAGCCACCTGCAAGGATTACCGATCATGCTGTATCGAAATGTGAAGGCACGTTTAATCATTGGACTGGACAATGTCAAAGTGACCGTACCATTGGAAGTGCGGGAAGCAGAGAAGGACGACATCGTTGCTGTGCGTTGTAGACTAGGCTGGTCCGTATATGGGCGACACAGCGCCAACAGCCTGCAATCACCGTACGTGTTGCATATATGTGAATGCAACGAAGCTGACAGTATGAAAACTCTAGACGAATCAATGAAGAAGTACTTCATATTGGATTCGTTGGGAGTACGTGCGTCATTAAAGCCATTGCGGTCTAAGGATGACGAACGCGCGATGCAAATAATACCAAACAACAAGTTATTGTCCAACAAAAAGACGTTGGCAAACCGGCTTGTTATGGAGGTTCGACCAATTGGAATTGCCGGACTCATACCCGATGGCGATGAGACGTCTCAAATGTTTAGAGGCGAAGATGGCAAAGGACGACAAACTAAAGAGCTTCATGGTGAACACCATGCGAAGCTATGAAGAAAAAGGCTATATTCGGAAACTGGAAACGAACGGTATGGGAAGCAGTAAGAACTCATGGTTTCTTGCTATCTTTACAGTTACGAATCCAAACAAGAACAAAACAAGGTTAGTTTGGGATGCGGCTGCCAAAGTCAACGGCATGTCGCTGAATGATGTTTTGCTGAAGGGTCCAGATATACTGGCGTCGCTGATGGGCGTACTTATACGATTTCGAGAGCGACCAGTAGCAGTTGCTGGAGATATAACTGAGATGTTTCACCAAGTTGAAGTGCGCAAAGAGGACCAGATGGCCCAAAGGTTTTTATGGCGCAATGGAGATTCATCTAAAGCAGTAGAGACGTACGTAATGCAAGTGATGACATTTGGAGCATCATGTTCGCCAGCACTGGCCAACTACATAAAGGACCGAAATACAAGACGATTTGAAGGGGAATCTCCGAAAGCTGTGGAAGCCATCTGTAAAAATACGTTTGTCGACGACTGGCTTGAATCCGTCGACAACGAATGTGAGATGATTCAGTTGGCAAAAACAGTACAGAGGATTCACCTAGATGGAGGTTTCCAAATGCGACGATGGACGTCAAACGTTGAGAGCGTAGTGAGAGCGCTCGAAGACGAAGAGGACAATGTAGTACCCAGGCAAATAGCAGTACCAGAAGAAGCCAAGGAAAAGGTTCTAGGTTTGGACCAGCTGACATATGTGGTCAAGCCGGAACTACTTAAAAGAGCGTGCGAGGACGAGCACACCAAGAGAAAAGTGTTAAGTTTGGTTATGTCAATTTTTGACCCACTTGGTCTGCTTGGCTTTTTCACCGTTCGTGCTAAAATTATTTTGCAGAACATTTGGCGCTCTGATACGAAGTGGGACGCTCTTGAGGGATGACGAAGCAGAATGGAGGCTTTGGTTGCGGTTGTTGCCGCAAATAAATGGCTTAAGAATCCCCAGATGTATGAAATGGGTAAGTGCGCCACCCAGGTCCAACTACATACATTCGTGGATGCCAGCATAAGCGCATATGCAGCGCTTGTATTCCTCCGAGCAGAGCTGAACGGCGAAGTGTGCTGTTCGCTGGTGGCTTCAAAGACTCGTGTGGCGCCTTTAAAGCCCGTCTCAATACCCAGGATGGAGCTAATGGCCGCAGTATTAGGCCTACGGTTGGCCAAATTTGTGGAAGCGGAATTATCTGTATGTATTGCGAGCAGATATTTCTGGACAGACTCAAGGGATGTACTACACTGGATTCGCTCTGATGTACGTAAATATCACCAATTCGTAGCCATTCGAGTTGGTGAAATTCTGGAGGAATCAGACGTCGGAAATTGGCGATGGGTGCCAACTGCGCAAAACGTGGCAGATGATGGCACAAAATGGTCGAAAACACTGGAAATGACGAATGGAATGCGATGGTTTATTGGCCCACAGTTCTTGTACGAAGACGAGACGAGATGGCCAAAAGAGGAGAACGTCGTATTCAACGACAAAGTAAAAGTGCTACACCATGAGGAGAAGCTCGTTGTGTGTCTTGTCTTGCCTGGATAGCGCCTAACTCAGAACGAGTGAGCACGTTGGAAAAACTGCGAGCTGTGCAGAAACGAGTATTGGATTTCCTACGCGCCATAAGAAATGGATTCTATATTTCTACGCGTCTGCCAGGAAAAGGAATTTCATGAAGAGATCAGATGCCTTAAACAAGGACGGCCTCTGATGAATCCCAAGAGTAGTTTGTTTAAATGCTCTCCGTATCTAGACGCATTTGGAGTACTACGAGTAAGAGGGCGAATTGACAAGATCGAAGGCGTAGATATGGATACAAGGAGGCCCATAATTCTACCTAAAAATCATCGGGTGACCTATCTAATAGCGGAGTTTTACCACCGGAGATACCACCATTTGCATAATGAGATTGTCGTAAACGAGTTACGGCAGCGATATTGGATTGACGGCATGCGCGCCTTAGTGAGAAAGGTCGCAAGAGCTTGCCAAGTGTGTCGCATACGAGCGGCCCAACCAGATTCACCGTTAATGGGCGATTTACCTAAGGAAAGGTTGTCGCCATACACAGCACCATTCACTTTCACTGGAGTGGATTGTTTCGGCCCAATCGACATTGTAGTGGGTCGCAGGCACGAGAAGAGATGGGGCGTGTTGCCTCATGCCTCACGACAAGAGCAGTACATTTGGAGATTGCTGCATCGTTATCAACGGACTCGTTCCTCTATGTGCTGAAATCGTTTGTGGCTAGAAGAGGAGTACCGCGCCGCATGTTGTCGGACAACGGTACCAACTTTCGAGGAGCAAGCCGAGTCTTGAAAGAGCACATTGAGCGAATATCCACTTTGGAGGTGGAAAAGCAATACCCAACGTTGGAATTTAAATTTAACCCTCCCGGTGCGCCGCATATGGGAGGCGTATGGGAACGATTGGTACGTTTAACTAAATCTATACTTTCAGAAATTTTACCCGAGACTGGTGTTCGAGAGGAAGCATTACGAGTTGCGTTTGCGGATGTGGAGCAGATTCTAAATACTCGGCCGCTAACGTACGTGCCTTTGGACAGCGCTGAGTCGGAGGCGCTAACTCCAAACAACTTCCTGCTGGGGAGCTCCAGTGGCTTACGGGAAAACGGGTCTATAGAGCAGTCAGGCCCACAACTGGCAAAAACATATCGGATTGCCAGCCAGCTGGCTGACCGTTTCTGGAAGAGATGGCTGAGGGAATACCTACCTACGATCACGAGGCGTACGAAATGGTTTCAACCGCCTCTAAAGCCGATTGAGGTAGACGACGTGGTGATCATCGTGGATGATAAAGCCAAACGAGGTTCATGGCCAAAGGGACGAGTGGTCGAGGTTCATCATGGAGGTAACGGTCAGGTGCGCAGCGCTGTTGTTCGCACAATTAAGGGACTTGTCACACGACCATCAGTGAAGTTGGCCAAACTGGACTTAGAGGGTAACCCACAAATCAAGGATGTTAGTGAGTTACGGGGTGGGGAATGTTGCGGTGCGAATGAAGTACGCCCCGCGCCAAAGTAGGCTGTCTAAGTGCGCCCCTGACCCTTTATCCGAAAAGTCCCGTATTATGAAAAGTTGCTCTCTTTACGTTTGCTCTTTGAGCTTAACTGCAGCCGCTGCGACGGCGCTTAGTTAGAATAAATTTGGCAAGCAGAGAGAGCGGACGTGAGTGCAAAAGAAACACAAATGTAAGAAATGAAGTTTAAGAAAAATTAAATGAAATGTAAATTAATAGAAATTTATAGATTTCAGCGTACAATACAATACAGCACATTGAACATGTACATACAATACATATAACAATGGAAAATATTCAATAAAGCAAAGAAGTATTCGCTCAGAATATATGTTTTAATTTTTTGGAGACTCTCACGACCCGCAGCTGGCCAGACGCAATCTCAACACTTAGGAATTTTAAAACAAACAAAAGAGACAAGCAAGCATAGAAAAAAGTTTCGTTCGTTCTCTTTGGTCGACGTAGCCGTAATGGGATCTTTTGGAGGTTCACTCCTATGAAGCGGAGGCTGCGACGCCAGCAGAGCAGAGGCTTCGACGATAATATCATGGTACCACTGCATACTAAAGGGAGTCAATATCCAACCTTCGGGGAGTCAACATCCAACCGTCAGAGAGTCAATATACAACCTTCAAAGAGTCAGCATCCAACCTTCAGGGAGTCAACATGCAGTCGCCGATTACCACAGGAGTCTAAGTTCCAAGGATAACAAAGGATAACAGGAGTCTAAGTTACCAGCACACCAAGGAGTCAACAATGAACATCCTTTTTCAAGGACAACGGTAGTCCAAATTTACAAGCATACTAAGGAATCAACGGTGAACGCCCTTTTCAAAGGATAACAGCAGCCTAAGTTACAAGGAGCCTTCACTAAGCAATCAACAATACAAGGAATACAACGAAGAAACAAAGACCAACAACTAAAGAAACAACGTCAACTACAAGGATATTATATTAACAAGGATATGCAAAGAAAATTTTTGTGACTAGTGAACAAGAAGGAAACAAATAAAAAAATATATATATATATATTTAAATCAACAAGGACATCAAAAAAAAAAAAAGTTCTGACCACTGGTCAACAGAATTTGAAAAAATTTAAAAAAAAAAATATTTACAAAAAAAAAGAAAATAAAATACAAAATAAACTAGAGCTGCCACGTACAGGATTAACCTAGAATCACTACCACGGATGATGTCCCTTTAACTCTCAGGCAGAGCGGAAGGATGGTGGCAGTCTTGCGATCTACTGGAGGCCAACTGGATAACATTTAAACATGGATTCTTGAACTTTTTCTTACCCCCAAGATATTTCGAACGACTCGAGGATGCCATCCGTACCCGACTCCAAAGGGCTGGAGAAACAATTCAAGCAATAATTAGTCGAGCTACGCCTAATGATGAAAAGAGCCAACTACTTTTCGGACCAAGAACTAGATAGAATATATGACAACCTGCACCAGGAGTATCATGTATATACAAGACGCATCGATTTCAAGGATCTAGCTGAGCTGACGAAGCTGATTGTGCACTAAACCCCGTGTAATCTTCTGTTGCAAGTGTGGTACGGGATGCATAGCCGCTGCCAAGCATCAATCATATCTTGGAGAGACTTAGAGATGCCAAGTATATCTCAACCTTGGATCTCAAAAGTGGTTATTGGCAGATACCTCTGGCAAAGACTAGCCGGGAATGTACGGCATTCACTGGTTCAGGACGAGGCTTATTTCACTGGAAGGACATGCCCTTCGGCCTGCATTCCGCCTCGGCTACTTTCCAGCGAGCTATCGACGATATAATCGTCATCGGGCGAACTCTCGAAGAACATATGGCCCACCTTCAAGAAGTCTTCCGAAGACAATGTGGTCCAACCGACGACTTCGCTACTCAAGAAGAACACCAAGTAGCACTGGGATACAAAACAGCAACAAGTATTCGAAGAACTAAAAACCAGGTTAACCTCAGCATCCGTCTTGGCTTGTCCCGATTTTCGGGAAAAATTCTCTTTACAAACAGACGCCAGCGCGTATGGACTAGGAGCGGTCCTTACTCAACGATTGGAAGGAGCAGTACGAGTTATCGCTTATGCCAGCAGAAGATTGTTACCAGCCGAAGATAATTACTCTGCCACGGAAAAGGAATGCCTTGCCATAGTTTGGGCAATCAGGATATGCGCGGATATTTAGAAGGATATCGCTTTGATGTGGTAACAGACCATCTGGCCTACTGGACGAATTGCCCGCTGGGCACTGGAGTTACAGCAGTTCGAGTTTGATATACACTATCGCCGGAGAAAACAAATCTACAATACTACAAATAGCACAGGATACTACGCCCAAATGTAGCTGGTGGACGACGTTGAAGAACCAATTGGAAAGACACCCAGAACAGATGCCAGACTATTTGTACGAAGGAAGTCAAATTTATCGCAGAATGAATCATCACCCAGATGACGAAGACCCAATACCCTGGAAACTGTGTGTGGCCAAAGACTATAGGAAACGAGTCTTACGCGATTGTGATGAAGATCCCACGGCGGGCCATTTAGGAATAAGGAAGACTGGTCTACGGGTAGCTCAACGCTACTATTGGCCTGGTTATTTTCGAGATGTCAATCATCATGTGAGGAATTGCTTCCCATGCCAGAAGTATAAGGTGGAGCAAAGTAAGCCGGCCGGAAAAATGCTTACGAGGCAAGTAAAGGAACCTTTTAACCTCGTCTCAGCGGACTTTGTAGGTGCACTCCCACGATCGAAGCAAGGTCACGCGATGTTACTAGTCTTCTTGGATAACTACAGCAGAACTAGTACCACTCCGGAAAGCCACAGCAGCCACGTTACAGAAAGCATTTCGAGAAAGAATCATCGGACGATTTGGAGTCCCTCACTCATTAGTGTGTGACAACGGAACTCAGTTTACCAGCAAGGACTTTAAAGCATTCTGCAAAAATTCAGGAATAGAACTACAACATACTGCGCCCCACACTCAAGACTATCATAGCACAATGTCTCGAATCAGGTCAGTCAATTTGGGACCAGCTAACACCGGAAATTACATTGGCCATAAACTCGAGTATATCAGACACTACAGGATATAGCCCGGCCTTTCTCGTAATTGGCAAAGAAACACGCCTCCCTGGAGCATTTTACGATGCCGTAACTTCTTGTACAGGATATACACCTTGAAAGCAGAATCAAACGAATGGCCGACGTTCATAAACTAGCTCAAGGAAACATTCAGAAATCGTCTCAGGATCAGAGCCGCTACTACAACCTTAGACAACAAGCTTGCTGACCCACCATCGGGTCACTCGTCTTATTACGAAGACATCATCTTTCCAAAGCCGTCGAAGGATTTGTTGCCAAGTCGGCACCGAAATTTGAAGGTACCTTCAAGGTAAAATTCTTTATTTCCAGGAACATAGTCCTACTCCAAGATGCACACGGCAGATCCTGCCGCACAGCCAGTGTCAGTGATCTGAAGCCATATCAACAAGCGAATCCGAGCCAAGAGAATCCGAACCAAGAAAATCCGAGCCAAAAAGAAATCCTAGAAGACACAGAAAACAACCACAGAGCCGGACCTTGCGAAGAGATTTCACAGGGGCCACTTGCTGGAGATTTCGATCTCCCAACGTCCCTGCCCTCTAACTAATATCACTTAGTTTGTGACCATCGTCGAGATAAGTGCATAAGATACAGACAGTGCAGAGTAAAAACAAAGCAAAAAAAACATCACAGTGACAGTGAAACAAAGTTTCAAATAGTGTTAACAAAATGAAAAATCAAGGAAGGAATAAAAGTATACGAGAATAAACTTCACAAGATTAAAGAAAAAAATCAAGAGAAAAATAATTATATTTACCACAGTATGGGCCATGATACGACCCCATTATTCTTCTCTTACATTAGGATAGTGTGATACTAGGTAGTTAATATAGTTGTCAAAAAGAATGTGTAAGGAGAAATCCAGTGAAGTTATTGAATGAAATAAATAATAGTGACCTTTGAGTACTTCTTATTCCTCTTCTTTTGTTTGTGGTGTCCAAGTTATAAGTGTTAAGTGTCGATCAAATAGTCAACCCTTCCGCGTCTAATGCCTGTTTCAGTCCCGGTAATACCCTAACTGAAACAGTATTAGATGTGGAAAGTAGATTTAGTGCCATTGAATATTTATTTCGGTGTATTACGGTGCATGACCTAGTAGTAAATGTTGTGTCGTTAAGTTTTTTCCATGGTATAGTTGGCATCATATCAACCAGTAATCATTTCAGTGTCCGGGTAATACCCTAACTGAAACCATTTCAGTGTCCGGGTAATACCCTAACTGAAACCATTTCAGTGTCCGTGTAATACCCTAACTGAAACCATTTCAGTGTCCGGGTAATACCCTAACTGAAATGGTGCTGGGCGTAAATGTGCCGACTTAGTGCCATTTAATATTATTCGACATTCGGGAAATACCCCAGTCGAAAGAATATTAAATGCGCATGAACATGGAACCACTGTAATGTAGTTCAATGTATAGCTAGTACAGTGGTCAAGATGTCATTTGGTTAATATTTCAGTGTCGGGGTAATAACCTAACTGAAATATTACCAATTGCACATCCGACCACTCGTGTCACTAAATATTTATTTCGGTGTCCGGGTAATACCCTAACCGAAGAAATATTAAATGTACATGCCATTGTATTCATGTTGTCTCTCCTATTGTACAGTGTTCACCCCAAATAAGGGTCTCTAATAGTAATTGTTTAATTTCGTGTCTCGTGTTAATTATTGTGTATCCACTGTAGTGTATAGTGAGTTTGTTGTAGAGAATTGGTCACTTCTTTTGCTGCGTCAAATTAATGATTATTTCCGACATTTGCCTCAACTTATTTAAAATCCAGCGGTTTCGAGATTTAGGGGAGATTGAGATATGTACTCCGGCTAGAAAACTTTCTTACAGATGGCGCCCGAGCAGAGCCCTCGAGAATGATATTAAATTAATTAGGCATGCTTATTGTAGGAATTAATTTTTGTGGATTAAAGCCCCACCATATTTTATGTGTCAGCAGGCATAGAAACGACTTTCTTGAATTTATTTTCCATCCACCTTTAAAGTATTATTAAAACAAAAAATTTATATAACATATATTTTTTTTTTTGGTGGACACTGTACCATGAAGAGGGACCATACTCAAAACGACATTAGAATATATGACATTATGTAAATTTTTTTATTATCGCTTAATTTTCTTTTTTTATTTTTATTTCATGAATTTACTTATCTTACCGACGGCCTACTTACTATCACACTCTCCTAAATTGAAAGGGGTAATGAGTTAGTAACGAGGCCCTAGTTTTCGAATTGTTCTAAGCTTTCGGCGCAGATGCAAAAGTACGTGACGCGTTTTGATTGGCTGTTGACAAATAACCGTTATCCTATGAGCTTTTGGCGTACGTGACAAAACGTATTGAGTAAGATATATACGACTATACCGTCGTCGGCATCGCTAACTATAGGAATGCGAAAGAGAAAAAAAGGAAAAAGAAAACAATTGCTCTCTGGCTAGATATTTCAATGCTCTTGTTAAACGGTAACCTATTGATGCACTAATCCTCTTTAATAAATAGGGCATATTATTTCTGAGGGTTAGCTTAATGCTATATATATTAAAATAAGAAAATAACAAAATTTGTGATTCGTCACATCGGTAGGGAGATTGATATGGATATCGATATGGATATCGATATAGATATCAATTCAAGCTTTCACTGTGTGACGAATCACAAATTTTGGTATTTTTCTTATATTACCCTCAGAATCGATATGCCCTAATTACTAAAGGGGATTAGTTCAACATTAGGTTAAAGTTTCTAACAAGAGAGCAATTGTTTTCTATTTCATCTTTAGGTTACAGTTTCTAGCAAGAGAGAGAGCAATTGTTTCAGTTTCTAAAAAGAGAGCAATTATTTTTATTTCTTTTGTTTCTCTCTCCTTCGCATTGCATTAGCCAGCGACGCCGACGCACCGGCGGTACAGTCGGTGTCAGCATAGCTAAGCTAAGACGTTTGGTCACGTACACCAAAAGCTCGTAGGATAACGGTGAATCATCAGTAGCCAATCAAAACGCGCCACGCATTTCCGCAGCTGCGCCGAAAGCTTAGAATGTTAAAAACTAGGGCAAAGGCTAGGGTTAGAAATAAGAGTAAGATCACTTAGTTTCTGGCCGCCGGAGAGGTTACAAGTGAAAATGATCATCAAAGGAAAAAAAAATCAAACAGTGAAAAACGAGAACTAATTTAGTGAACACATAGAAGTCAAACACGCAGAACAGTGGTACAAAAACAAAGACAGTGCAAATAAAAATCCAAGAAGAAAAAAAAAATATAAAACAAGGAAAAGCAACGTATTTTTCACCATTAAAATCGTGCAAGTTATATTCGGGTGAGTCGGCCTTGAGGCCACGATACTAACCCCTTATCCCTGTTATTTTTATAGGACAGTGTGATGTTAGGTAGATTAGGCAGTAAAAAAATGAGAATACAAGAATTAGAAATAAAAATTATAATTGAACATTGACCCTTGCCTTTTCTATTTTCTTCTTGCCCCTATTCTTTCTCCTTTATCTTTATTTGCATGTAATGTCCTAATAATGTGTTAAGTGTTGTTTAAATAACTTATGTTGTGTTTCCATGGTACAGTTGGCAGTATGTCGACCAGCAGCCATTTCAGTGTCCGGGTAATACCCTAACTGAAATGGTGTTGGTGTGTACATACGCCGACTTAGTGCCATTTAATATTATTCGACATCCGGGTAATACCCTAGTCGAAGCAATATTAAATGCGCATGAACAAGGAACCACTGTAATGTAGTTTTTATGTAGCACAGTGGTCATGATGCCATTTGTTTAGCATTTCAGTGTCCGGGTAATACCCTAACTGAAATGTTAACAACTGTGCATCTGACTACTTAGTGTCTTTTAATATTTATTTCGGTGTCCGGGTAATACCCTAACCGAAATAATATTAAATGTACATGCCATAGTATGTGTGTATCTTCCCCCTTTGTACAGTGTCCATCCCAAATGAGCGTCCTTAACATTAATTGTTTAACTTTGTGTCTTTTTGTTATGTCAAATAAATAATTATTCCCCACATTTGTCTATGTTAATTTAAAGTCCAGAGGTCTCGAGATTTACTTATAAATTTTCTGTAAGTAAAGGCCCTGGATAGAGTGAGATTTGTACCCAGGCTGAAAAACTTCCTTACAGATGGCGCCCGAGCAGGGACCTCGAGAAAGATTTTAAATTAATTAGGCAAGCTTAGTGTAGGGATTAATTTTGTGGATTAAAGCCCCACCATATTTATTTGCCCTTCTCATATTATTCATATTATTTGAAAAAAATTTTATTGCTACCCTATAATATCGAAAAAAAAATTAACCAATTATTATAGATTATAATATGATCGCATTATATTATATCGTTTAATTATATTCGCATGTAAAATATATTTTTGGGGATTTTCTTTATTGGTGCAATATATATATGATGGGAAAAAAAAATTTTTATAAATAATTCAATCAATAATTCAAGGGTAACGGTAGGACTACCTTAGAGTCATCGACAGAGTCGCAGCGACAGAGTCACGACAGAATTCAGTGGAACCAAAACCACGTGGCAGAAATACATATGTATATATTTTTATTTTTTTTTATATATCGACAGAGCTAAACAGGGTATCAGCAGAGTCACCATAAGAAAAAAAAAATTTATATATGTATATATTTGAATTTTTTTAAGAACGAAAGAGAGAAGCGAGTATAGAAAATCCAACAGGCAACGGTAAAACTTTTTAAAAAGTCATCGACAGAGTCCCAGCGACAGAGTCACGACTGAATACAGTAGAACCAAAACCTCGAGGCAGAAATATATTTTTTTTTATATCGACAGAGCTAAACAGGGTATCAGCAGAGTCATCATGAGAAAAAAATATATATGCAACGGAATTTCTATACAAGCAAAAGAGACAAGCAAGCATAGAAAATTTCACAAATGAACGGTAGAACTATTTTAAAGTCATCGACAGAGTCCATGCGACAGAGTCCCGACAGTATTCAGTAGAACCAAAACCACGTGGAATTTTTATTTTTTTTTATATATCGACAGAGCTAAACAGGGTATCAGCAGAGTCACCAAAGGAAAAAAAAATATATGCAACGGAATTTTTATAAGAATATTAGAAACATAAGCAAGCTGAAAAATTTGCACAAAGTAACGGTAGAACTATTTTACAGTCATCGACAGAGTCTCAGCGACAGAGTCACGACAGAATACAGTAGAACCAAAACCACGTGGAATTATTTTTTTTTTACAATCGACAGAGCTACAGCAGCAAAGTCACCATAGAAAAAAAAAAATAATATACATACGTACAACAGAGTCTAAGTACAATAGAAGAAAGGCAGAAGAGCTAAAGATAAAGTATAGGAGATGAAAAAAAAAATATATTACCGCTTGTTTTCTATCACACTTTATTCCTATGAGAAGGGGGTATGAGGGTGTTTCGTTGGTTCTCTTTGGTCGACGTAGCCACAACGGGATCTTTTGGATGCTCACTCCTATGAAGCGGAGACTGCGACGCTAGCAGAGCAGAGGGTCCGACGATAAAATTATGGTACCCACGCATCCTAAGAGTCAATATTCAACTCGAGAAGTCAACATCGAATCAGGAGAGTCAATATTCAACCGTCAAGGAGTCAACATCGAACCATCAAGGAGTCTACATCCAGCAGCCAAGGACTACAGCCGTCTAAATACCAAGGATAACAAAGGATAACAGGACTCTAAGTTACCAGCATACCAAGGACCCAGCCAGTGAATATCCTTTCTCAAGGACAACAGTAGTCAAGATTTACTAGCATACAAAGGAATCAACAGTGAACATCCTGTTCAAAGGATAGCAACAGCCTGAGTTACAAGGAATATAAGCGCAGCCTATACTAAGCAATCAAGAATACAACGAAGAAACCAAGACCCACAACCAGAGAAACAACGTCAACCACAAGGATATTATATTAAACAGGATATCAGAAAAAAATATTTGTGACCAGTGAAAAAAAAAAAAAATATTTATTTAACCCAGCAAGGATAAAAAAAAAAAAAAAAAAAAAAAAAAAATAAAAAAGAAAATAAACAAAAAGTGAAAAGAAAAAAAAAATTAACCCAGCAAAAGAAAAAAAAAAAATCTAAATTAAAATAAATAAAACAAAATAAATAAATTTCCATTGGTAATAATTATAATCTGAAGTTACAGCCCAGTCAAAGCCGAGTTCACAAGGACGAAATCCAAACTAGTTCAACGCAGGATACCAACCACAAAGGATACAAGAGCAAATAGCAACAGTCAATCTGAACAGAAGTCATCAGTACAAACATGGGAGTAAAATGGATCAGCTACAGACGCAAGAACGAATTGGAAAGTTTCTTCACCGAGTTCGGTCTACCTTCAGGTGGAACGGTAGAGGAGATGCGCAGTCGGTTTGCTAACTTCGCATCTCGGGAAGATCATCTACCAGAAGTACTCGCCCGCTTAACAGAACTGGAAACTCAATATGGACAAGCAGCCACCAACGACCGCACACTAGATGTGAAGCCACGCTCACGATCTACCTCCCCTGCCCGGATGGTCGACGAACACCCAAAGGATACAGAGGTAGATGCAACCCGCAATCATCTAATTCCGACACTGCCACTGGTGTCCAATACCCCTTCGACTGGAAATGCCCAATTTTCACTAGAAATCCCAAGACGAGCAACATCAGGAGTCACAGACAATGCAGGATATGCCGCCATCGCCGAGAAGGTGTCCAACTGGGGCGTGTCCTTCGATGGTTCTACAGATCCATTGTACTTCTTGGAGAAAATAGAAACTCGAGCTGCCACGTACAGGATTAACCTGGAATCACTGCCACGTATGATGTCACTTTTACTCTCAGGAAAAGCGGAAGGATGGTGGCAGACTTGCGATCTACTGGAGGCCAACTGGACAACATTTAAGCACGGATTCTTAGACTTTTTCCTACCACCAAGATATTTTGAACGACTTGAGGATGCCATCCGTACCCGACGACAAAGGGCTGGAGAACCATTCAAGCAATACTTAGTCGAGCTGCGCCTAATGATGAAAAGGGCCAACTACTCTTCGACCCAAGAACTAGAGAGAATATACGACAACCTGCACCCGGAGTATCAGCTATATACAAGACGCATCGATTTCAAGGATCTAGCAGAGCTGACTAAGCTGGTTGTGAACTTTGAAATTATTCAAAGTGAGAACAACTATTCTCATCCCGAGACTGGATTTAGACGCCCACCAAACGCCGTTTTCCCAATGTCAACTAGTTCATACACCGGAGGAAACAGATTTCACAATCCTGAGATGTTGCAAACTACAAGGAAAACTAACACGCTGGAGAATGATAACATGATTCCAAAGGTCTACCAATTATCTGACGTCCCCATTGACCTACGTCGAGCTTGCCGCCGATGCAGTGAGACTGGCCACTTCGCCAGGAATTGTACCAAACCCCGTGTAATCTTCTGCTGGGACTGTGGTCAACGAGGTCGGCGTAGGATCGAATGCTGTCGACAATCGGGAAACGACGGGCGCCTTCGTTTGAACGGGGATCAGACGAAAGCCGCGCTCAACCAACCCCATCTCTAGATATCCTCAGATTCGAAAAGGGTCGCATCATAGCGCGTATAAGCGTTAATCATACCCTAGTGGATGCGACAATCGATACAGGCGCCACCAGAAGCTTCATCAGTGAACACTTAGCTCAGCAACTGGGATCCGCCGATGACTGGAGAGATGTACGAACCGTGATTCACCTGGCCGATAGTTCACAGAAGGAAGTTACACGAGCCCTACGCCTAGAAGTGGCTTTAGGAGTCAAGCCTGTACCCCTAACTCTACTTGTATTACCAAATATCATGGATCAACTCATCTTAGGAACAGATTTTCTAAAAGGGATTGGAGCTACCATTCACTGTGGAGAAAATTATATACAACTCAAGTCACCAACAGTGCATTGGAAGGAGCCTATCTCTCATTCGATCATCGTCAACACTCCTGAGGAAAGTTCTACGAAGCTCATAGCCGGACATCCCACTCAGACACAGAAGAACAACCGAACACCGAAGTTACCCAAGCACAGCCACAGCCCTTACGTCCAAGTCTTACCCTCACCACAGGAAGATGCAATCAGGAAAAACCCTTTCAGAAGCCCCACCGAGAAACCAATGCAACGAGAACCAGCCCCAGCCTCGCCAGTTTTAGGCCAACTAGAAGCACCACAGAATGGCATCGAAGTTTCTACACGTATATCCAACGAAGACCAGAACTCAGAAGACGAAGTTATATCCAGTTTCCTAGCAACAGAGTTACCAAAGTTTGAGATGCTACAAGGAATATCTCACATTGCAGAACACGTCATCACGATGAAAGACGATCGACCAATCAAGCAACGTTATTACCCAAGAAACCCAGCTCAGCAACAAATAATCAACGACACAGTGAATCAACTACTCAAAGAAGATCAGATCGAGCCCTCCAAAAGCCCACACAGCACGCCTATTGTCCTCGTTGGAAAGAAGACAGGGGATACTCGCATGTGCATCGACTTTAGACAGCTCAACGCTCAGTCTATACGGGATGCATACCCGCTGCCAAGAATCAATCATATCCTGGAGAGACTTAGAGATGCCAAGTATATTTCAACCTTGGATCTCAAAAGTGGTTATTGGCAGATCCCTCTGGCCAAGAATAGCCGTGAATGCACCGCATTCACTGTTCCAGGACGAGGCTTATTTCACTGGAAGGTCATGCCTTTCGGCCTACACTCCGCTTCGGCTACTTTTCAGCGAGCACTCGACAGCGTAATCGGACCTGAGATGGAACCTCACGCCTTCGCCTATCTCGACGATATAATCGTCATAGGGCGAACTCTAGAAGAACATATGGCCCACCTTCAAGAAGTCTTTCGACGTCTAAGAGCAGCCAACTTAAGAATCAATAAAGCGAAGTGCAAGTTCTTTAGACGACGTCTTCAGTTCCTTGGACATGTCATCAGCGAGCATGGTATACATACGGATCCCGAGAAGATAGCAGCAGTAAAAGAATTATCACCGCCCACCAATGTGCGTCAACTTCGTCGATGCCTAGGCATCGCCTCATGGTACCGCAGATTTGTCTCAGACTTCGCCAATGTGGTCCAACCGATGACTTCACTACTCAAGAAGAACACCAAATGGCACTGGGATACAAAACAGCAACAAGCATTCGAAGAACTAAAAACCAGGTTAACCTCAGCACCCGTCTTGGCGTGTCCCGATTTTCGGGAAAAATTCTCGCTACAAACAGACGCCAGCGCCTATGGACTCGGAGCGGTCCTCACTCAACGATTGGAAGGAGCAGAACGAGTCATCGCTTATGCTAGCAGAATATTACTACCAGCGGAAGAAAATTACTCTGCCACGGAGAAGGAATGCCTTGCCATAGTTTGGGCAAACAGAAAAATGCGCGGATACCTAGAGGGATATCGCTTCGATGTGGTAACAGACCATCTAGCATTAAAATGGTTGAACTCCATCGACAATCCTACTGGACGAATTGCCCGTTGGGCACTGGAGTTACAGCAGTTCGAGTTTGACATTCACTATCGCCGAGGAAAATTAAACGTTGTTGTTGATGCCCTGTCCCGGCAGCCTCTAGCAGCAGCTGGTGGACGACGTTGAAGAACCAATTGGAAAAACACCCCGAACAGATGCCAAACTATTTGTACGAATGAAATCAAATTTATCGCAGGATGAATCATCACCCAGACGACGAAGACCCAATGCTTTGGAAACTTTGCGTGGGCAAAGATTATAGGAAACGAGTTCTACGCGAGTGCCATGACGACCCTACAGCAGGCCATCTAGGAATACGGAAGACGACTCTACGGGTAGCTCAACGCTACTATTGGCCTGGTTATTTTCGAGATGTTAATCATCATGTGAGGAACTGCCTCCCATGCCAGAAGTACAAGGTGGAACAAAATAAGCCGGCCGGAAAAATGCTTACGAGGCAAGTAAAAGAACCTTTTAACCTCGTCTCAGCAGACTTTGTAGGTCCACTTCCCCGATCGAAGCAAGGCCACACGATGTTACTAGTCTTCTTGGACAACTATAGCAGATGGATCGAACTAGTGCCACTCCGAAAAGCCACAGCAGCGACGTTACAGAAAGCATTTCGGGAAAGAATCATCGGCCGATTTGGAGCCCCGCACTCATTAGTATGTGACAACGGAACTCAATTTACTAGCAAGGACTTCAAGACATTCTGCGAAAATTCCGGAAGAGAACTTCAGTATACTGCGCCCTCCACGCCAAAATCCAACGGAACGTGCAAACCGCACAGTCAAGACGATCATAGCCCAGTATCTCGAATCAGGTCAGTCTACGTGGGACCAGCTACTACCGGAAATTACATTGGCCATCAACTCAAGCATATCAGACACGACAGGATACAGCCCAGCATTTCTCGTGCTTGGCAAAGAACCGCGCCTACCAGGTGCCCTATATGACGCCGTCACTCCTGGAACAGGATCTACACCTTGGTCCCCAGAAAGCAGAATCAAACGAATGGTCGACGTTCATAAACTAGCACAAGGAAACATTCAGAAGGCGTCTCAGGATCAGAGCCGCTACTACAATCTTAGACACAGAGCTTGGCGACCAACCATCGGGTCACTCGTCCTAATACGAAGAGATTACCTATCCAAAGCCTCCGAGGGATTTGCTGCCAAGTTGGCACCGAAGTTCGAAGGCCCGTTCAAGGTAAAATTCTTTATTTCCAGGAACATCATCCGACTTCAGGATGCTCACGGAAGGTCCTGTCGCACAGCCAGTGTCAGCGATCTAAAGCCATATCAACAAGTGAATACAAGCCAAGAAGAAATCGTAGAAGACACAGAAGACAACCACAGAGCCGAGCCTTGCGAAGAGATTTCACAGGGGCCACTTGCTGGAGATTTCGATCTCCCAACGTCCCTGCCCTCCTAAAGGGGGGATCTCTGTTCGTAAGACTAAACCGCTGACCACTACGTATATCTTACCTTAGTTACCTTAGTTATTATATTAATTTTTAAGTTTATCACACGTTTTTAAATCACCCTATTAGGCAGTGAAAGTCAGGCATATGAACTAATTCCCTTCATTAGAATGTTACCCTTTATATCTGTCCTTTCGGGGCTAACCTCTTCCTTAGAAGACATCGATGCCAATTTTGGAGAAATCACAATCTCGACCAACATTCCCCCAGCGAGGATGTAACAACGCTAGACATATCAAGGAAATCCACGAATCCGAAGTAAGCAACGGTAGAAGGTACCTTGGAAACTAGGGTACAGAATCCAGACACGTCCCTACCGTAACCAACCTTACAAGTTCTGATACGAAGAAAACGGCCTAGCCTACCAAGTCTACATCTCAACTACCGGGAGAATAACCGTCTCTTTTGCCTCCGTGAAGTAAGGAGGGAGTGTGACGAATCACAAATTTTGGTATTTTTCTTATATTAATATAAATAGCATTAAGCTAACCCTCAGAATCGATATGCCCTAATTACTAAAGGGGATTAGTTCAACATTAGGTTACAGTTTCTAACAAGAGAGCAATTGTTTTCTATTTCATCTTTAGGTTACAGTTTCTAGCAAGAGAGAGAGCAATTGTTTCAGTTTCTAAAAAGAGAGCAATTATTTTTATTTCTTTTGTTTCTCTCTCCTTCGCATTGCAATAGCCAGCGACGCCGACGCAACGGCGGTACAGTCGGTGTCAGCATAGCTAAGCTAAGACGTTTGGTCACGTACACCAAAAGCTCGTAGGATAACGGTGAATCATCAGTAGCCAATCAAAACGCGCCACGCATTTCCGCAGCTGCGCCGAAAGCTTAGAATGTTAAAAACTAGGGCAAAGGCTAGGGTTAGAAATAAGAGTAAGATCACTTAGTTTCTGGCCGCCGGAGAGGTTACAAGTGAAAATTATCATCAAAGGAAAAAAAATCAAACAGTGAAAAACGAGAACTAATTTAGTGAACACATAGAAGTCAAACACGCAGAACAGTGGTACAAAAACAAAGACAGTGCAAATAAAAATCTAGGAAGAAAAAAAAATATAAAACAAGGAAAAGCAACGCAATTATCAACATTAAGATAGTGCAAGTTATATTCGGGTGAGTCGGCCTTGAGGCCACGTTACTAACCCCTTATCCCTGTTATTTTTTATAGGACAGTGTGATGTTAGGTAGATTAGGCAGTAAAAAAATGAGAATACAAGAATTAGAAATAAAAATTATAATTGAACATTGACCCTTGCCTTTTCTATTTTCTTCTTGACCCTATTCTTTCTCCTTTATCTTTATTTGCATGTAATGTCCTAATAATGTGTTAAGTGTTGTTTAAATAACTTATGTTGTGTTTCCATGGTACAGTTGGCAGTATGTCGACCAACAACCATTTCAGTGTCCGGGTAATACCCTAACTGAAATGGTGTTGGTTGTACATACGCCGACTTAGTGCCATTTAATATTATTCGACATCCGGGTAATACCCTAGTCGAAGCAATATTAAATGCGCATGAACAAGGAACCACTGTAATGTAGTTTTTATGTAGCACAGTGGTCATGATGCCATTTGTTTAGCATTTCAGTGTCCGGGTAATACCCTAACTGAAATGTTAACAACTGTGCATCTGACTACTTAGTGTCATTTAATATTTATTTCGGTGTCCGGGTAATACCCTAACCGAAATAATATTAAATGTACATGCCATAGTATGTGTGTATCTTCCCCTTTGTACAGTGTCCATCCCAAATGAGCGTCCTTAACATTAATTGTTTAACTTTGTGTCTTTTTGTTATGTCAAATAAATAATTATTCCCCACATTTGTCTAGGTTAATTTAAAGTCCAGAGGTCTCGAGATTTACTTATAAATTTTCTGTAAGTAAAGGCCCTGGATAGAGTGAGATTTGTACCCAGGCTGAAAAACTTGCTGTGCTCCTGCATAATTTTCTTTATTTTCGACTTTAAAGTCATCGCGCTGACTTAAAAAATATGTCCAATAGTTTGGTGGTGGTTTACCTACGTACTAACATAGTGATTTTTGTTTGTTTGGACATATAAACGCAAAATCAAAGCATATTAAACTTATTCTTTTGTATTAATCTTTGATTTTATATTTGTACTTCTTCCCGCTTTAAAATCACTCTCTCACTCTCGCCTACGTACTGTTGTTGCATGTGCAGTGCTGTTGGCTCTCCCGCTCTTTTTTCTTAATTTCTTTTGATCGCGCTCGCATCTATCTCTGTCTCGCGTACAAGTGATACGTGTACTCGTGTAGAGCTCTCTTTAATTTAATAATTATCCTCTCTTCAAGTTTGACCCAAGTGTAGAATTTGATTTTAAATACTGAGTGAGTTTTTTCTTTGGCTTTTTTCATTGAATTTTGATTTTTTTTTTCTTTCACTTTAAAATATATAAAATATTTAAATACTATAATGTCTGTCTGCTCCAGCAAAAAGTGTTTGAACCCCCCTGCCCCCCATAACGTATTTCTCACTTGTTGGCTGTGTGATAATGTCATGCATGTCAAGTGTGCCGGCTACACGGCCAAAGTGAGGGACAGTTTGGAGCAAAGAGGTGGTCTCAAATGGGGATGCGACTCATGCCGAGAAGTGGAAATCGAGATGAGGGTATTCATGAGGCAGACCAGGGACAAATTTAAGAAACTGTCATCTGGTTTTCGTAAACTCTTTAATGAGTTTAACGCTTTGGAGACAGAGTTCAAAAGCTATAAGCTGTTGATTGAGTCTCCAAAGCGCAAGAAAACTAGTATGCGGAATCTGTCCCCGCATCTGCCGGTGCCTATCCCTGTCTCGGCCGCAGTTCCGCAATCTCCGTCACTGCTCACAGCCAATCCTCCGCAGCTCATATCGTTTACCACACCCGTCACACAGGGTGGGCGTAAAGATGAGGCCATTTCCGTTTCTCCTGGAAATGGTCTCTCTATACAGACGAATGAAACTGTAGTTTCCGAACAGTCCGGGCAACTACCAAATTCTTTGGTTATTGCCAACAGCTGCCCAGTTAGAGGAACACCATTAATTAGGCCTCTGACTGGAGTACCACCAAAGAAACATATATTTGTTTCTAGGCTTGATCCCGAAACTTCTTCGGATAACGTCTTAGGTTACATTAAGACAAAAATTCTATCATCAAAAATAGCGGTGGAAAAATTTAAATTTAATTATTTTAGGGAGATCTCTTCTTTTAAAATTAGTGTCCCGGTTGAACTGTTTGACTGAATTTGTAGTAACAGCTTTTGGCCGGATCACTTATTAGTGAAAGAATATACGGCCAAAAAGAAAACTCGTGGCTCAGTTAGGCTTCCTTCTACTTCTTCTTCTGTTGCCTCCGGAATATCAGCATCTGCTGGTGTTCCAAAAAACTAATTTCGTCCCTTAATCTGGCCTATCAGAACGTAAGAGGACTTAAATCTAAGCTTCCTAGACTTTATGTAGATAGTCTAGTATTTGATTATAAAATTTTAGTATTTTCAGAGACTTCGCTAAAACCTGACATTAACGATGCATCTGTTCTGTCTGCAAAATTTTCAATATTCAGGTGTGATCGCCTTTCGCGTGTAGGCGGAGGAGTCTTGATTGCTATTGACTCTTCGTTATCTTCTGACCGGATTCAATCTCCTGATAACTAGGAGATTGAGTTTGTAAGTGTAAAGGTCAGTCTCAAGAGTTTCTCTGTCTACATTACTTGCTCGTACATCCCGCCACAATCCGACATTTTGGTGTACATTAAACACTTGGTTTCTATCCAACACATCTCATCGTTACTGTCCGAGACATGTTAATTGTTCTCGGTGACTTTAATTTACCGGAAATAGTATGGCCCCCTACTGACGAATCTGCTTTGTTGCTCCCTTCTATTTCACATTGCTTTATTGAAGGTCTTTTCGAGTTATCTTTGACTCAAATAAATCCACTCCGTAACAACAATAATAGATCTTTGGATCTGATATTTGTTCTCCATTCCACCAATGGTGCAGTTTCTAGAATAAACCTGCCTGAAGATAGTTTTCATCCTACTTTGGAGTTAACTATTGATCTTCCGTATCGTGTACCGACTGTTGGTGCTTGTCCTGCGGTTAAGTCCCGTATTTTCGCAAGACCAATTTTAGTAAGTTAAATGA
Source organism: Drosophila neocordata (assembly GCA_018903615.1). Classification (NCBI taxonomy): domain Eukaryota; kingdom Metazoa; phylum Arthropoda; class Insecta; order Diptera; family Drosophilidae; genus Drosophila; species Drosophila neocordata. The sequence goes on from JAEIGI010000135.1 coordinate 48,369, forward strand.
GCTCATTCTTAAAAATGATTGGTCTTCCCTGTATAGTTGTTCAAACATGAACCGTGTAGTTGTACCGCTGAGGATCCCTGTGTCGGCCTATAGGCCCCCCTGGCATTCTTGGGAGCTAACTAACCTGAAAAATGTAAAATCGAGGTGTTATAAAATTTACAAGACATCAGGCCGCTCCTCAGACTATGCCCATTAAGTAGTCGCTCGATCAAAGTTTTTGACGCGTAATACGCACTGCTATAAGGATTACCTGCAGCGTTATAAATTAGAATTTTCTAGTAATCCTAAACAATTTTATAGCTTTGTGAATTCCAAACGCAAAATATCTGTCTATCCATCATGCTTATCTCTTGAAAACAATATAGCGAGTTCTGATCAAGCCATCGCTGATTTGTTTGCAGACTTTTTTACAACAACCTATTCCTCAGCGGAATATCAATCAGACATTCCGTATCCTTACCAGGTAAAAAGCTCTAACTGCATTTACAGTCCTTCGATCGATAAAAGTTCGCTCCTAAGCGTGCTTAATTTAGTGAAACCTGTCTACTCTCCTGGTCCTGATGGAATACCAGGTTGCGTTCTCAGATTTTGCGCCGAGGCTTTATGTAAGCCAATTCGTAAACTTTTTCTTTTGTCTGTCAAATCTTCCACGTTCCCAACTATCTGGAAGGAATCCTATATAGTTCCTCTCCATAAAAGCGGTAAAAAATCGGAAGCATCCAACTATAGGGGTATTTCTAAATTGTCCGCTATACCTAAAGCTTTTGAAAAATTAATCACTTCTCAATTGCAACATTTTTGTAGATCTATAATTGCACCATCTCAAGGCAAACTGATGTCATATATACTGATTTCAGTAAGGCTTTTGATTCTGTTAATCATACGCTTCTTCTTTATAAATTAAATAGTATTGGCTTTCCAAGTCCTTTAATTAATTGGATTCGTGAATATCTGACAAATAGAACTCAGAGGGTTCTTTTTAAATCGTCATATTCCAAATGCATCCATGTTACTTCGGGGGTGCCTCAGGGTAGTCATTTGGGACCACTGCTGTTTACCCTTTTCATTAATGACCTTCCCTCTGTTATAAGTTACTCTCGTGCCCTCATGTACGCAGATGACGTTAAGCTATGTTTTAGTTACAAAGACATTACCTCTTCTTGTCGATTGCAATCTGATCTTCAAAATCTTGAGCTTTGGTGTCATAATAACTTATTAAAATTAAATGCAACTAAATGCAAGGTCATGACTTTTTATAGAACTTCTCCGCATTTAGTTACTTATTTTCTTACTAATACACCATTAGAACGTCTTAATGAGATGTATGACTTGGGTGTCCTGATGGACCGTAAACTAACGTTTAAGTCCCATATTTCCTCTACCGTCGGTAAAGCCATGGGCGTTCTTGGGTTTGTAAAGAGATGGTCAAAAGAGTTTGACGATCCATATACAACTAAAATTCTTTTCACCTCACTGGTCCGTCCTATTTTAGAATATGCATCTTGCATCTGGTCACCTCAGTATGAGTCACACCAAGCAAGAATTGAGTCGGTTCAAAAACAGTTCTTACTTTTTGCTCTTCGTGGTCTGAACTGGGATCGTCATGTCAATTTGCCATCGTACTCTAGTAGACTTCTTTTACTTGGCCTTCCTTCTCTTACTAATCGTAGAATAATGCTTGGCGTCATTTTTATGCACAAGCTTCTTAAAGGTGATATAAACTCGCCCGAGCTATGGAACCAAATAAATTTTAGTATTCCTTGTAGACCTACTAGAAACTTTATACCTATATCTCTGTCACGCTGTTCTACTAATTATTTACTGCATGAACCTTTCCGAGTTCTTTGTTCTGATTATAATCGTCTTTATCATGTAATCAGTACAGAACTCTCTTTTCCATTAATAAAAAATTCTATACTTTCTTTTTTAACTCGTAGCTAGCATTAGTTTTCATTTTTGTCTGTATGTATGAACTGTCCCCGCGACTCGAGCCGTACGTTATGCGGCTAGCGCCCCTCGGTCGGTTGGGCGGGAGGTGTGGGCATTTAGTGCATCCGTTGGGATTCGCGCGAAAAAAAAAAAAAAAAAAAAAACATACGGATATCGATAAAGGACATCGATATTTGATCATCGGTATCGACATGGATATTAATATGGATATCAATATGGATATCGATATGGATATCGGATTTTATGTCGATATGAATATCGATATGGATTTCGATATTGAAATCGATCGATTGATCCGACATTAAATATGGATATGGATATCGATATGTATATCGTAATGGATATCGACATGGATTGTTGTCGCCGAAATTCTTAATTAGCAGCCCCAAGCAGCCACTAAAGGGTTAACCCTCAAAGCTCATTTTATGTATCCTCTTTGCATTATTCTTCTCATTGCGTTTAACATATCGACAGCCTACGCGCTGGGAAGTTACTTATTGTGCTTTAAGTTCTTCTTTGGGTTCATGGCTTGTTGCCATGCAATTTAAATCAATTAGACTTAAGAAGCCATTTAGGCACACATTAATTAATTAATACTTCGCCAACACCTGAAATCAACATATAAACCTAAAATACCTAAACTACTGTATATAAGGAATAGTTTTAACCTTAACGAAATATAATCATTGTGAAGAAATTAAATGAATTATATAGAAATCAAACTGGTGTTGGACTACTGAAAACTCTGCCTAAGGGACGGCGTTGAACTCAACAATTCTTTAAAATTAATACGCATAGAGTTTTCTTGGGTTAACCACAGAGCTTTTTGTAAATTAATTTGGCGAATCGTTCTACGGGTAAACCCTGAACTTATTCGAATTAGTCACCCAGCGGGTGAACCCCAGTGATTACATAACCAATTAAAATATTGGTGCATAACCTGAAAGGAAAATAAATCATGCCCAAAGAAGACCTATCTAGTGGAGTGGATGGTTGCAAGAGATGCAATCAGGAAGATACTGAGCGCATGGTGCAGTGCAATCGACGCCAGTCCTGGTATCATTTTGACTGCGTCGAGGGCAAGAACTGGACAGCAGCTGGAGCTGAGGGCCAACGCCCTGCAGACCGCCGCAAAAGACATACATGCAGGTGTTCCCCAAGCCGCATCATCACCAGCAAAAGCGGCAGGATTTGGACAAAATTTTGAACTTTGCCCGCCAAAAAATGTATTGGCAGCTCAAAAGGCAATACATGACACGTGACATCCCTACGGCGTTACGTCACCTCTTACGGCGAACCATGTGCAGGCAAGGTATTTAACCTCAACAAGCACACAACAACCACGAATCACAATTCGGGAACAACCTCAATCAAGCGATATACCGATGTGGCCATGGCTCTCTAATATAACCCAAAAGATCTAAGGCCGCGTTGAACGCGCCAGTCAATTTTAAGGAAGGAGAACCAAACTACCAGCCACATGTCTCAGGTACGTCGACCCCAACTGCGTCGCAAATTTCAGCGCGCCAAGCAATTCCAAAGGAGTTACCCTTCTACGACGGCAACCCGCAACACTGGCCACCTTTCTACAGCAGCTTTCAAACAAGTACACAGATCGCCGGATATACAGACGCCGAAAATCTCATGCGACTGCAAGCCAGTCTAAAGGGCAAAGCAAGAGAGAAATGTGCTTTGGACGGCCTGAACACATTCTACATGACTTGCTGGAAAAGGCGAGGCCTCCACCAAAAGATAAGCTTGAGCCGCTTATCGAATACTCAACGATGGAAGCTTGTGATCTAAGAAGCTACATGGATAATCCAATGCTCGTGCAAGAGCTAGTGGAAAAGTTGCCCACACAACTAAAGCTGCATTGGGCAATGCATCCAAAAAATTCAAAATCGCCATCAATGGAAACTTTCAGCGGATGTATATATGACATAGCTGAAGCAGCAACCCAGGTAACATCACCACTCTACCGTAAGAAGAGTGGAAGCCTTAATCACCATACAGAAGTACCAAAGAAGCACTTGAAGACACCTACATGCGTCGCTTGTGACAGAACGGACCACAAGCTGCAAAGTTGTAAAAAATTCAGGCTGATGTCTTTACAACAGAAGAAGACCATTATACAAAACTACAGGCTGTGCAATCAGTGTCTAAATCGTCACCGCAACAAGTGCCAACTGGACAAGGTGTGCGGCACCCGAGGCTGCACAAGAAGCAGCAGTCATTCCAACCTTCTGCAACGAGCGTCTCCGACGAACCACCCACGACTCTAATTGTACATTAGCCGGAGGGCAAACACATTCATACACAAAGAGATTCGGGTCAAACCCATTTCCGTGTTGTTCCAATTCAAATCATCAATAAAAACAAAATAACTAATACTTTCGCATTTCTAGATGAGGGCTCATCAGTAACGCTCATCGAGAAAAAGATCTACAAGCAGCTTAGCTTAAAAGGCGAACCTCGAAATGGACCGACGACACCATACGCAGAGACGATGACTGTTACCAATCCTAACAACGGCAGACGATTCACCTTGCAGGATGTCCACAGTGTAGACAGTCTAAATCTACCTGTACAGTCAAGCGATATGCGTGCGCTCGTCAAGCAATTCCCATACTTGGTGGAACGTGCGCCCCAGCATTCTAATTGGCGCAAACAACTGGAATCTCGCCATGCCCATCAAAATAAAAGAGGGAAAGTGGCGTCAACAAATAGTGTTAAAGACTCGTTTGGGATGGACCATCCAAAGCTGCTCATCACCGAGCCGCAACGGAGGGCACGTCAATTTGCACGTATGCGATGATGTTAAAATGCACGACATCGTCAAACAAGCATTTTTATTACACGCCACCTCACCAAAGATAATATCATCGGAAGAGGACGCTCAAGCACTAACGAGTCTGAAATCGACTGCCATTCTGATATGAAGTCGGCGTTATCTGGAAGGATCCCGACATCACCCTATCTGGCAGCTACGAAAGCGCAGTTGCGCGGCTTAAATGCTTAAAGCGACAATTCTCACGGCAGTCCAACCTAAGAGAATTAATTCAGAAGGAAGTGGACAACCTCGTCGAGAAGGATTATGCGCGCAAACTGGCTCCGGAGAAGGCAGCAACTCCAAATAAACGAGTTTGGTATCTGCCAACCTTTATCGCCAGAAACCCAAATAAACGCCAAATAAAGTACGTCTTGTATGGGACTCAGCCGCCCAATCAGGAGGCAAGGCTCTTAACGACTTTATTATCCATTATTATTATTATTTTCCACAGCGGACCAGGCCTTCTAAATTCGCTACTGGATCTACTCATCTCTTTTAGAGTAGGACGAGTGGCGATTTGCGGCGACATCGCCGAAATGTTTCACCAAATCCGAGTGAGACCAACAGACACGCATGCCCAGAGGCTTCTTTGGTTTGACCAAAATGCCGATGTACACCAACCCAAAGTGTACGTGATGGAAGCACTCACATTCGGCATCAACTGCGCACCTTGCATTGCGCAGTTCATCCTTCATTCAAATGCAGATCGTTTTTAGAATCAGTATCCACTCGCAGCAGAAGTGGTAAAGGATTACCACTATGTGGATGACTTTATCTACAGCGACGACGGCGACACGAAAGTCGCAAACATTGCGGATTAAGTAAGAAGCATTCATGCAGCAGGCGGCATCCACATACGCAATTGGTCATCAAGTGAGACAACATCCAACAACAATGCAACCGAAAAAGTACTCGGATTGTAGTGCATTCCAGAATCTGATGACTTCATCTTCATGTGAAAGTTCGCTAAGCTGAAACGTAACGTTTTCGAAGGCGATGAAATACCAACAAAATGCGAAATTCTCCAAGTGCTGATGTCAATGTACGATCCGCTCGTATTCATCTCATGCTTCACCATAGAACTAAAAATTCTACTACAAGACGTTTGGAGAAGCGGCATTGGTTGGGACGTTTTGGACTTAAAAATTCCCAGATGTTATTTCAGAACAGGCGAACGCATCCACGATGTACAGTTACATACGTTCGTTGATGCTGTCTGTTACCTGCGCATACGGCATGGATGGATGGAGCTACAAGCGGGAGTCATCGGAATAAAGCTAAGTAATCGAATCCTAAGTAATAAGCGGCTATCAATTAATTCCAGCTGGTTCTGGTCGGACTCTAAAACGGTCCTCAAATGCTTTGAATGGACCCACGAAAGATTCAACAGTTCGTCATGCATCGTGTGGGCGAAATATTGGAATTCTCTGATGTACCGTGGCTCGGTATATATTCTACATTGAAAAGCTGCATGCAAAACACAGGAAGCTTCTGCCACCACAAGAAGTTTCTTACGAGATGATTCAGCGAGCGCAACTAATCATTCTAAGACATGTGCAAATGTCCGAATTTGAATCAGAAGTTTGCTAGATAAAGGTAAACCTATAAAAATAAATTCCAAACTAATATGTTTGAATATCTTCCTCAATGAAAACCAACTGCTGCGCACAAGAGACGAGCAGAGAATCTAACCAAATAGTGCTACCCAATGGGCACTACGTAACTCGGCTCATAGTCAATTGGTGTCATCAGGAAATGCGCCACAAATCCCATGAGGCGTGTATGAATAAAATAAGAGGCATCTGCTACAATCCACGCCCACGAGTTTTATACAAAAACATGCAGAAAAGCTGTCAACGCTGCAAAAATCAAAATGACAAACCAATCTTACCACAGATGGCACTCCTGCCAGCGGCTAGGTTAGCCGCCTACCAGCAACCGTTTTCATACGTCGGCATCGACTACTTTGGCCCTCTTCTAGTAACGGTGGTACGTCGACGAGAAAAAAGATGGGGCGTTATCTTCACCTGCCTAACCATAAGGGCAGTTCACTTGAAATTGGGATGCTCCCTGCATACCGCATCTTGCATTATGAGCATTCGAAACTTTTGCAACCGGCGCGGAACTCCGAGGGAAATCTACAGCGACAATGGAACCAATTTCAAAGCAGCAGAAAAGGTTCTATGTGACGAGCTGCAGAACGCCAACTTCAAGGAAATCGAATCGGCGTTCGACAACATAAAATGGAAATTTAATACAACAGGGGCTCCTCATATGGGGGGAGCTTGGGAGCGACTAGGAGGCTCTGTTAAAACGGTGCTCTACGCAATTTGCCCCACCAGGAAATTCACCGGTGAAGACCTGCAAAGCGCACTTTGGGAGGTAGAATATATTCTTAATTCTAGATCTCTTACTTTCGTTTCTCTAGACAGCGAAGACGACGAAGCGATAACCCCAAACCATCTCCTGATCGGATCAGCAAGTTGCTATAAGCCAATTTCGATTAATCAATTAACAATTAATTAATACATCGCCAACACCTGAAATCAACATATAAACCTAAAATATCTAAACTACTGTATATAAGGAATAGTTTTAACCTTAACGAAATCTAATCATTGTGAAGAAAATAAATTAATTATATAGAAATCAAACTGGTGTTGGACTGCTGAAAACTCTGCCTAAGAGACGGCGTTGAACTGAACATGGATATTGATATGGATATGAATATATAAGGATTATGTTAGGCATATCGATTCTTTCTCTGGTTTTGCACTCCTGCATCCGTTACTCTCTGGCCTCGCTTCTATCCATCCTTATATAGTTTTAAAAAATCTTTTTGATATACAACAGTTAATGATATGGATATCGATATGGATATCCATATGGATACCGATATGGATATCGATATGGATATCGATATAGATATTGATTTGAATATCGAGATGGATATCCATATGCATATCGATATGGTAATTGATATGGATATAGATATGAATATCAAAATGGATATCGATGTGGATATCTAATTCGATATCGATGTGGATATCCATATGGATAATGAAATGGATATCGAGATGGACATCGATATGGATATCGATATGCATATCGATATGGATATCGATATGCATATCGATGTGGATATTATTCTCTATCTTTTGCACTCCTGAATCCGTTACTCTCTGGCCTAGTTACCATCCATCCTTATATAGCTATAACAACAGTTTTTGCTATAAAACAGTATCGATATGGATATCGATGGTGAAATCGATATCGATATCCGTATCGACTATAAATTATTAAAGCCAATTGTGAAATTAAATCATTCAGTGCGAGATTCATTATAAACAGGTGATTTTTATTAGAAAACATAAGTGTATTTTGTAATTAATTAATTATTGTTTCGGCAGAAGCTTGGCGCGCCGAACTTTTAAAGAAGGAAGAATTTTTAAAAACTTCAAGAAAACTGATCGGAGAAGACCTTACTTATTGAGTACAAGAAGCGAAGTTAAATTTTCTGGCAGGATTTTCCTTTTTTTTTTTGAGCATACCAAATACCACCAATTCCACCTAAGTGAAAACATTCCCGAATCAGACTTCTCCTAAATCCCATATAATTGGGTAACAATTATTAAATCTCCGTTGGAAATTTCCATATAAACCAATTGTGCGTTAATTCGATTTGTAGCGCATTTCGGCGCAAGACGAAGATGAAGTAGCAGAGTATTTATTATTTAGATGATAAGTGAAAGAAAATAAAAATTTAGCATAAGATCATGAATTTAAATTTAATTTAAGTAGAATTTTTTTTTTCTCAATTAGGCAAGATTTTTATAAGCCGATTTTCTAATCATTCTTTCTTTATCTAGGGTAATGTTAACCTGATAATTTCAGAGCACCTTGCACCAGTCGGCGGGCCCATCAATTTGTCTGAGTAAGAGTATGATAACAAGTAGCCTTGTAAAATAAAATTTGGTTTATAAATTTTCTTAATTCCTCATGTTGGAGGTTAAATTATATTTTTGGGTTGTTGAAGTCTTGCGAAAATGAGGCAGTTAATAATTGAATTTGTTTGTTCGTTGGACATATTGTTTTGGAGTTTAAATTTTAAATGATTAAATTAAAAATGAATTGCCACCTACATAATGTTCATACCGTATCTATTTTAGTTTTCTCATAGACTTTTGTTTTGGGGCATTTGTCCAAAATGTATATAAACTGCCAAGGTAGGGAGGGTGAAGACAGGGAATGCGAATAAAATCTCAGCATCCCTTACAAATATCAATTGTCAAAATCTTAATTTTTACAGGGGAAAAATTTTTATAAACCTTCAACTTTTGTTTCCATATACATCATTATCCGATAGTGCACTTCCTTTGTTTCTTTCAAAATATATATTAGAAGACTAGGCAAGAACGCCACCCTCATCCGTCCAGCTATCCTCTTCAGAAGCCGTAAGTGCACGCCCGCCGTCAGTAATGTAAGACACAGCGAGGTGAGGTCTACCCGATTACTTTTGACTCTGGGGCTGAGACAAGATTAGCAATAAGTAAATCAGGTAAACGTATACACAATGTAGTCGTGCTCAAGGGTATCGGAGATGCCGGTATTTATAGTAGTTTGCAGATTTTCAGCAATGTTAGAAATTCTTTTTCATGTTGTCCAGGATCAATATTGAAAAAATAGTTTTGTTGTTGGAAGTGAAATCCTCAAAAAGGGTTTTAATATTGTCATCCCTGCCATAAAGTTTGAAATTGTTAAGTCAATATGAAGAGAGAAGGATGAATTAATTAAATTGGAAAACAATAAATCAGTCGCGTTTGAAAAGGGTATGCCATGTACACGAGTTACTACAGGGGAATTAAAAATTCGTTCGGCCTTATAGACTTAGTCCGGATGAGAGGGAAAAGTGAGTGAATTAATAACTCCTGATGGTCAATACAAATTTTTAACAATGCCATTTGGGCTTAAAAATGTGCCATCTGTTTAACCGACCTCCAAATCTATGTTCATATCGATTTCAATATCGATATCTATATCGATATCCATATCGATATTCATATCGTTATTCATATCGATTCTTTATATTCTTGTTTTGTGAGGAACAGAATTCTGGAACTGGAACTTGGACTACTATAATGCATTTCTCCAAATAAATATATATATAATTTCATTACATTCACGCAGCTTTCTCCAACCATTTTAAGGGAATGATACAAATAAACAAATTTTGTAAAACTGTCAACTTGAACGGTGACATACTCTTTTAAATCAGTTTTACCACTAATTTGTCCCGTTATATCGATATGAATAGTAAGCCAAGGCATACTGGTTTTTGGAATTGCACTTTCCCGGAAGGGGACTTGGCGCTTCTACACGTTTTTAATTTATCCTCATCCTCACTCTTATACATTTATTAATATTACATGGCGACCGTGACAGGATCGAAGATTGCAGGACCGTCACATATCTAGATGTGCAGTAATATGTAAAAAAAAAAAAAAACAAAACTGCAACCTTCGGATACCAATCAGTGGAAATGTAAAAAAAAAAAAAAAAAAAACAAACTTCAAGTCAACTAAAGAAAAAATTTATTACACAAAAAGAAAATGAGTGTAAGCAACAGTGAAAAGAGAAAATATGAGCGCAAAATATTAACAAAGGAAAATACTACCACACAACAATTGACGAAATGCCTGCTAATATCGCCGATTGGATTCAAAAATTCTGGTGGGCCGTAAAAAAAAAAAAACAAAAGATGTTCCTTTTTTGACTATGCAAATATTATCCAGTAATACAAGAAAACAACAAAAAACAAACAATTAGGATATAAAACAAAAAAAAAAGAAAACTTTCAAGTCGATAATACAAAACTGAACAACAAGTAGATGAAAACTGCAACAACAGCCATTAAAACAAATAGCAAATACTTCGAGGGACTTGATTTTACATTGAGCCCGAGTGTGGTAGGCAATCCGCCCACTACACCGACGTTGGAATAACAACAGAAGAAGAAGAACAACAACGAAAGCAACCACAAGGGTCAGTTGTCGGTCAAAAGTCAGATATATAAAACCTGAAAAAGAAATCTGCCCAAACGACCGGAAAAAGAAGTAAAGAGGATGAGAAGTCTGCCCAAACTACTGTGAGGGACCCCAAGGAAGAAGCCTGTGCAGCCAGCACCGGCAACGTGAACGAGCCTCAGCAGTGGACCGGCAGCGCTACAAAGAGCGCCCACCAATATATATTAAATAACTATGCGCTGCGTCGCACTTTTTTTTTTAATTGCACTGTGATGCATATTTTTTCATTTAATTTTAACAATCTATGTGAAATTGTGCGGCATTAAAGCTGTCCAATTAGAGTGTGGCCTGAAAACCACACGCAAAAATAGGCAGGGGTATATGTAACCAAAGAAAAAAAAAAACCATTAAAGAAAAACCTTAATATTCTACATTTCTTCTAAAAAAAAAAAAAACCATTAAAGAAAAACCAAAATAAAGTTAAATAAAAAAAAAAAAAAAGTAAGATGTAAAACCCTCTATGTTTTAAGCAAAAATAAAAAAAAAAAACGAAAAAGAAAGCATATTAAAAAGAAAATTGAAAAAAAAAATCAGAAAAATCAAAATTAATAATTATATAATTAGAAACCAAGAAAATAAAAATTTTTTAATCAACAAATAACAACAACCAAGTTATATACTTACGACAGGAAAAAGACAATACACATATAAAACCTATTCGAAATAAGTATTTGAAAATAAATATTATAAATTCAAAAAAAATTTTTTTTTCTTTTTCAAAATTGAATGTTTGATAATAAAACAAACAAGTTTGATGACATATTTAATGAACCCAATATGGGGTGTTAACTGTTAACTTAATTAAAAAAAAATAGAGTCATCAAATATAGATTTAAGACCATTCATCTCAAAAAAAAAAATTATACAAAAAAATTTTTAATAATTTTTTAAATAAAAATTAAAACTGAAAAAGTATATATATCAATTAACTAAAATGACCACATTAGACAATTATTTTAGGAAAATAGTAGATAGGAATCCTAACATTGTAGCGGATTTAGTTGAGGTTTTTAAGAGAGATAACATTAATTCAGCTCAAAGCTCAATATCATTAGTGCAGATCAGATTAGCATACCTTGATATAACGGGAGAAGAATTCCCGGTTCAAGGAAGTTCAATGGTACAGATGTGTTTTATTGTCACAGTACCAAGTATATGCTGCTTTTCGAATTCAACAGGCACATTTCGCTTCTACCTGATGGATGAAGCCCAACTATAACAAGTTGTTGCCGAATAAAATATGAATCGTAAAGTATGAGTAAAATAGAAACAAGACATCTCCAAAAATATGTTCCTTTCCTTGATTTCCTGATAAATTATATATTTTGGATAGTTAATAACTAAAAATTTAAAAGAAATATTGTAGACTTAATGGAAAAAATCCATCAAAGTAGCATATAGAAAATTATTATTAAACAAACATAAAAATAAGAATGTACCTGAGTGGGTACACAACATTTTTAAAGAAGATATAGAAACTATTAATATAGCAGACTCAGATGAGGATGTACAATTAATAGACTATTAAAAAAAATATATAAACTTTTAAGTATGGAATGGGAAGAATTACTTCTCCGAATCCAACACAAAAGAAAATTTTAAAAAATCCTATAAATGCGTAACGCAAAATAGAAATATCCAAAAGGATACAATAAACAAGCACGTAAAAATTCTGGTTGATTCTTTCAACGAAGCAAGAAAAATAGTGCACGATAATAGAGAGAACATAGGTAAAACAAACTGGTCAAAGATTTTCAACCTATTTATCAAGTTAAGAACAAACCTAATCTCTATAAAAACAAAATACAATCTTGACATATTTGTACCTACTATACTTAACTTACCTCAGAGCATAGACACTTGTAAACAAGAAACAGAGTAAGAAGGTGAGGAATCTGAAACGAGAGAGGAAGAAATAGAAAAAAAAGATCTAAACGATCTAACAATTCCTGCGCTAGTAAGATTATCTGATATAGAAGCGTTGTCTGAACAAGATAACGAATCAGATTTAGAAATAAATACAAGTATCATAAACAAAACTGACATAATGGCAGAATTAAATGCCCAAAGGGCATATATGAAGGATGTTAACATGGCCATCCCTGAATTTAATGGTACAAAAATGCAACTCCAGAGATTTGTAACAGCTCTGAAGTTGGTAGACATGATGAAAGGCGACTATGGAAATATAGCAGTTGAGGTAATAAAATCAAACATTATTGGCCCAACTCTATATGAAGTCCAACAGGAAACTTCAATTGAAGCAATAATAAAGAAATTGCAAGGCACTGTAATTGGTGAAACATCCAAAGTCATAAAAGCCAAATTGAAGAGTACCACTCAGAAAGGTAAACAACGGAGATAGATAATTTGCGCAAAACCCTTCAAGCCGCTTATATCGATGAAGGTATGCCAGCAGCACTTGCTCTTAAGCATAGCACAGACGATGCTATAGAGGCTATGATTGCAAATTGCGAGCACAATAGAATCAAAACTATACTTGACTCAGGAAATTTTAAAACCTTGGATGAAGCCATAGCTAAGTACTTACAAAAAAGTACTGAGCTAACAGGAAACCCAAATATGGTCCTGTATACCCAAAGAAGCCGTGGTAATTATACAAACAAATATAATTATCGTGGTAGAGGCAATGGTCGTGGTTATTATAATAATTATAACAATAACGGCCAAAACTTTCAACTAAACCAAAATAATAACTATAGAGGAAACAACAGAGGTTACAACAGAAATGCTAGAGGTAACCGAGGAAATAACCGACAAAACGGTTATACTACCAATAATGTAAGAGTAACACAGAGTGCTTCGGGAACTCCCAAGAACCTTTAGATACCCAGCAGTAAAGAGTAAAAAGATTCACGCTATCAGTTTTAATCAAAATACGTTTGTCACCTTTACGAATGCGGCAACGGGGAAAAAGTTAGTATTATTAATAGACACAGGATCGGAAATATCTATTGTAAAACAAAATTCCGACAATTTTCAATATATCCAAAATAATAAAATCATAAATATACAAGGAATTAGTCAAGAAGTAACTAAATCCATAGGGTTTACTTCTGTTGAAATCCAATCTTTAAAATATATAATCCCACACGACTTTCACGTCGTAAATAACCAATTCGCTATTCCATGTGATGGAATACTAGGAATCGATTTTATAAGAAAATACAACTGTCAATTAGATTTCAATCAGTCCGAAGACTGGTTAATACTTAGACCAAATAACCTAAAATATCCGATATATGTACCAATATCGTACAGTTCTGGTAATAATTCAATAGTTTTGCCAGCAAGATCCCAAGTTGTCCGAAAAATTGAAATAAATTCACAAGAAGACAGTGTATTCATTCCAAATCAAGAAATTCAAAATGGTATTTATTTAGCAAATACCATAACTAAACCCCAAAATGCAGTCATACGATTGCTAAATACTACAAATAGGGATCAAATAGTAAACATAACAAATTTAAGGTATGAACCACTTTCCCGCTACGAAATAATCGAAGCGAATAAAGAACAGCGTGAAAACGCAGTACTAACTACACTATCAAAAAATTTTCCCCAGCAGTTTCACAGCCAACTTACAAAGTTGCGCAAGAAATATAGTGATGTATTCGGACTAGAAACCGAATCAGTAACAACAAACAACTTTTATAAACAAAAATTAAGACTGGTGGACGATGAACCGATTTATATTAAAAATTATAGAAATCCTCATAGTCAGAAAGACGAAATTCAGAAACAAGTCCAAAAGCTCATAAAAGACGAAATAGTCGAACCCTCTTTATCTCCTTACAATAGCCTACTATTATTAGTACCGAAAAAATCGTCAATAAATTCCGAAAATAAAAAATGGCGATTAGTAATTGACTATCGTCAAATTAATAAAAAATTGTTGTCCGATAAATTTCCATTACCTAGAATTGATGACATTTTAGATCAACTAGGTAGAGCAAAATGCCTCGACCTAATGTCAGGTTTTCATCAAATTGAACTCGAAGAAGAGTCACGAGACATAACATCTTTTTCCACATGTAATGGCTCATATCGCTTCACGCGATTACCATTCGGTTTAAAAATAGCGTTAAATTCGTTCCAGAGAATGATGACTATAGCATTCTCTGGCCTTGAACCTTCGCAAGCATGACTTAATAGTCATAGGTTGTTCCGAAAAGCATATGCTCAATAATCTAACAGATGTTTTTGAGAAATGTAGGCAACACAACCTAAAGTTACATCCTGAAAAATGCTCATTTTTTATGCATGAAGTCACCTTTTTGGGACATAAATGCACGGATAAAGGAATCTTGCCTGATGACACAAAATATGATGTCATTCAAAATTATCCAGTCCCTAATGATGCGGACAGCGATAGAAGATTCATTGCATTTTGCAATTATTACCGAAGATTTATACATTATCAAAATGCGTTATGCACATTCAACCATGGCAAGAAAGTTATTCCAAGAATTGACATTTGCGATATGTATACCAATGGAATTCTCGACTTAGGTCAATTTTTTCAAAGGCTCGAAAAAGAAGCCGGTATACTCAATATCAGTAAAGTCAAAGTGGCACCGAGCGAAAAGATCTTTGAAACTATTTCAATAGAATCTTTTAAAAATATGGGCAATAAAATTTTAGAATTTTTAAGAGTAGCGCTACTCAAGCCGGTGACCCTATTATCAAATAATGATAAAGAAAAAGAAGCAATACTGTTTACGTTCCACGATGACCCTGTACAAGGAGGTCATACTGGAATATTAAGAACCATAGCAAAAATAAAAAGACATTATTATTGGAAAAATATGACACGAGATATATCTCAATATATAAACAAATGTAATAAGTGTCAAAAATCAAAAATAACGAAACATACAAAAACACCGTTAATTATAACTGAAACGCCACAACTGGCTTTCGACAGGGTAATAGTGGATACGATCGGTCCACTCCCAAAAACGGAAAACGGAAATGAATACGCAGTAACCTTAATCTGCGATTTAACAAAATATCTTGTCATTATACCAATTAGAGACAAAAGTGCAAAAACAGTAGCGAAAGCTATATTTGAAGATTTCATTCTGCGGTACGGTCCAATGAAGACGTTGATTACGGACATGGGAACAGAATATAGAAACTCAATAGTTGAAGATTTATGCAAAAACTTGCAAATTAAAAAAATAACATGTAACAGGCAGAAGGAGACATTTCCGACCCCATAAAGTATATATATTCTTGATCAGCATCAACAGCCGAGTCGATTGAGACATGTCCGTCTGTCCGTCTGTCCGTCCGTCCGTCCGTCCGTCCGTGGATCTCAGAGACTATAAGAGCTAGAGCAACCAAATTTGGTGTCAGAATTCGTGTAGTGTCTACGCAGATCAAGTTTGTTTCAAATTTTTGCCACGCCCACTTCCGCCCCCGCAATTCAGGAAAAACGAATAACTAGTGTTATATTAAAGTTAGCGTGTTCTTATTTGGCACACCCAATAATATGGCCAAAACGTATGAGCTGAGTAAATTTCGTTAAAATCGGACAAGAAATATCGGTGATATATCTATGTACAATTTGTACTGAAATGCCCAGTGCGACATTGCGTAGTATAGTAAATTTTAGTTTGAACTGATGCCAAATTTCAAGGAGTTTGATTTAATACAGTTACTCTACTTGGTACAGGGTATAGTCAAAGTCGGCAGGGACGACTTGCTTGCTTCATTCATATTAGCGGATGTTGTGCAGACCTAGGCTCAGCACTTTTGGTATGCACGTTGCAAGGGGTCATTGTTTTAGATGTTATTAACTCTTCCACCCTTAGATTGACAATTGTCTACAATTGCTAGACGAAAGGCATATTGATGAATTGTAGGTTCGGGATATGTTCAGAAGTGGTTGAAATTTTTTGGCTGTTTTCTCCGATTGCCGGAATCTCGGGGGTGATTTGTAGAATTACTTCTTTTTTGTTATTTCGTCTTTTTGAGACAAACACAATCAGCATTATAAGGCCAATAGACAGACCTAGTAAGACTAAGCTGTTCGTTAATGAATGTGTGTGTAGTAAGTTCAAATGTTTGGTATTGTTAATTTGTAACTTATCTAGTCTCTTTAAACTAAGGACAGCGTTTGTCTTCTGATGCCAATATCTGTATTATCGGTGTGCCGGGATTTATATTTGTTTCTTCCATGTTGGAAAATACTCGGTTGTTAATCATAACTGAACAATTGTGGTATTTTATCAATAGTGTGCCATAAACAATTTTGTCAATATTTTCGAATTTTATTCTGCCTTGGAAGTTGTTTAGCAGATGTGGCCTGCATTGCTGTAATCGCATACCGAATTTTTACCTAATAGAAGTCTGGGAATACAATCATTAAATCTTAAATTTACTAAATTTTTTTGTTTACAAATTTTTATGTTTTTATACTTCTTACAATTTGTTCTTAATCCTAACATGGTATTTTTATGTTTGAATATTTCTTTAAATTGTAGATAGACAATTGTGTTTTCTCTGATTATGGGCCTGATGAGAAGATTATCGTAATTTTCTTTTTCAATATTGGGTATTTTAATGATGTAAAGAATTATGGTATTATTATGTAAATCGAATATGTCTGCAAATTCTAACATTTCATCTTCTGACAAATTTATTTCTGCTTTATTTATTTGATTTTGTATTACATTTGAATCGTTTCCACTTACTAGAATGGTGTTTATAATATTCAATTTTGCCCATTGTATGGCGTATTTTATATTAGTTATTTCTTCTTTGCCGAGACGTGTTTGTGTTCGAATATTACTGTCGAGGTTGTTAGTAGGGAAAGAGTATTTTTGAATGGCGTTAGTTAGTACATTGTTAATTTGTGTTATATTGTTTATGCGTTCTTGAAATTGGGTGTTGATGATTGTTTGTTGGTTATTATTTTGGATAAGGTTATTTAAATTACTTTCTATAGCTACTAGGTCATCATGGTCAGGAGAGCCTGCCACAAATTTCCATGCTGTGCCTAGAATATTTATTGATCTTGTCTGTCTAGTTTTATTTGGATACAATAAGGAGTGAAATATAGATTTAGACTGTTCTATTTCAAAATGTAAAGTGTGATATAGATCCGAGGATCTTAATTCTGTCTCCATGTGTTTTTCAAGATTGTGCAACGCATTTTTAATTTGTATTTCCGAATCCGTTATTGAGAGTTAGTATATGACTATTCGTATAGTTAGACATTTCCACTCGTGCCTGTATTGGGATTAATCCCAGTATCCTGTTGAGAAAAATCGTTTTTAATGTTACTTTTGTGTACTACTGTTCCTGATTCTGTTTTTAGGGTTCTGTTGTTGTCTTCTTTAACTATTTCTTTTTTATATCTAGAGCAAAGTTTTGATCCTACGATAATTTACGAAAATTATTTGTCCAGGTTTGTATATTTTGGAGGTTTTCGGGATTGATTATGGTATTTAATGTCTTTGCTTTGTTGTTCTTTTAATCTTGTGATATTGTTTTTGCGAGCTTGTTCGTATTGTGTGGGGTCTGTGGTAATTTTTCTGCCAAAGAATATGTTTAGTGGGCGTTGTTTGGTAGCTGAGTGTATGGAATTATTCTATTCATAAATGACTCTATACAGAAGATCTGTAAAGTTTCTGTGTATGCCTTCTCTTTTAAGACATCTCATTATTTCAGATAGGGTGGAATGTATTCGTTCTATTTGTCCGTTTACTGAACTTTTATAAGGTGGTACTTTAAAAACTTCTATGTGGAGTTGATCTTTCATCATAAAAGAAATGGAAGCTGAATTGTGTGATTTTTCGTTGTCTATTACTACGAATTTTGGTACTCCATAGTAAAATAAAATGTCGTGTAATGGTTGTCTGATGTCTTCTATTGCTTTGGATTTTATAATTCTGCCCTGTGCGAGTTTCGAAAATTTATCTATTGCGGTAAGTACGAGATGTTTTTCGGTAGAGTAGATATCTATGTGGATAGTGTGCCCCGAATATTCGGGTATCGGTGTTTCTTTTAAATTCGGATTTGTTGGTCGTCTATCGTATTTCTCTTCTTTACAGATTCTACATTGTTTTATGATTTTTATGATTTTTTCTTTCATTTTGGGAAAATAATATTTCTCTGCAATCTGTTTTTGGTTTTCTAGTGTTTGTTCTTCTTGATCTGAGTCTTTTTGTAAGTCCGTTATGTTCTTTTGAGAGTATCTTTTTTTGAAAGTATTGAGCTGGGTCGGGAAAATATTTTGTATTTTTCCCATGATATCTTCTGTCGTATAAATTCCGTTTATAACAGATGGATTTAAATATTTTCTCAATAAGTTGAAAAGGTCAGTTTCTGTAAATTGTTCTGTAGTAATGTAATGTCTATGGAAGGTGGGGAAAGGTATGCTGAAATCATGCTGTTCTTTTTGCTGTTGCTGTCATTGAATTGATTTGAGCTCTGGACAATGCGTCCGCTACTATGTTTTCTTTACCTGGTTTGTGAACTAGTTGATAGTCGTATTCTTCTAATAATGCCTTCCACCGTTTAATTTTGGCGTTCCCATGCCAACTACTAAGGGAGTGTGTAAGAGGTTGGTGGTCTGTAAATATTTTGACTTTTGAGTTACCGTAGAGGTAATTACTGAGGGACTTGAGAGCCCAAATAATGGCTAGCATTTCTTTCTCATTCGTTGCATAATTTTCTTCTGCTTTTGACTATGTTCTAGATAAGAAGGAGATAGGATGTCCGTCTGGGCACAAAACTGCACCAATTGCGTAATTTGAGGCATCTGTAGTCAATTGGAATTCTTTTTTGGAGTCGGGATATTTGAGGATGATAAATTCTGATATTACTATTTAATTTATTAAATGCTTCGAGTGCAACTGAATCTAATTGGATTGATTTTTTACTTGAAGCTTGCTTCGAAATTCTGCCATCTTCACCGCGTAGCAATGAGGTGAGATTTTTGGCTAGTTTAGCATAGTCTTTGATAAAACGGCGATAATAGCCGGATAGGCCGAGAAATGACCGAAGTTCTTTAAGTGTGGTGGGTGGTGGATAGTTGACTATGGCTTCTACTTTTTTCATGTTAGTTTCTATTCCCTTATCAGAAATGACAAAACCTAAGAATTCTACTTTAGTTTTATAAAATTCACACTTATCTATTTGGCATTTTATATTTGCTTTATGAAGCGTGTGGAATATTGTTTCAAGGTGAGCCAGATGGGAACTTTCATCTTTACTGAATGCAAATATATCGTCTATATAGACGTAACAGATTTTCCCTATATGTTCTCTGAGTATGTCGTCTAAAGCTCTTTGAAATATGTAAGGAGCATTTTTTAGACCGAAGGGGAGTCGTTTAAACTCATATTTTCCATTTTTTATGGAGAAGGCGGTTTTTTCTATGTCTTTTTCATTTAATAGGATTTGATGAAAGCCACTTTTTAAATCGAGTACGGAAAAAATTTTATTGTCTCCTAACTGTGCTAAAACTTCGTTAATTTCTGGTATGGGATAACGATCAGCAATGGTTACAAAATTCAATTTTCTGTAATCAATGACTAATCTATATTTTTTTTCTCCCGACGCATCCAATTTTTTTGGGACTACGATGACTGGAGAGTTATATGGAGAGTGAGAAGGTCAAATTATATCGTCATCTAAATAATTTTTGGATCTGTGTTTCTACTTCTTGTTGTAAAGACATGGTGTATGGATAATGTGCGGAATATACTGGAGCATCTGTAGTGGTTCTAATTTCTGCTAGTACAGATGTAGTGAATGATAATTTATCATTTGGCTTTGCAAATAAGCTCTCGAATTTTTTTGTCAGTTTTGTAATGCTAATGCTTTGTTCTTTGGTCATATGTTCGGTTCGGATTGTTAGATTATTAACGGCTTGTATTAGTTTTTCTTTAATTGGGATGTTGAATCTGTTTTTAAGAGTTAAGAATTTTTCTTTGGAGAAGATTACTGCGTTAAATTGCTTCAGACTAGAGGTGGGCATGGGCTGGGCTTTTGTCGGGTACCCGTGGGTATGGGCTGGAAAATCTAATTTCGGGTTGGGTGAGGGCGGGTATGGGTTAGGACGCTCAACCCGAAAAAACCGAAAGTGCACATTACATTACTGAGTCGTATTCTTTAAAAACATCCATTCTAGGTGTTAAAGAATTCCTGGAGGAAAAAAAAACTGGCGTTAATATTTTAGATCAAATTCAGCATATATTGATCGATTACAACTTGCAAAGTAAGTTAAGAAATTCAGTAATTGTTACTGACAATGGGGCGAACGTGGTGGCCGCGTTCAAAACTTACAAAAGGCTTTCTTGCGAGTGCCACAATTTAAACTTAGTTATGGACGATGTTATGGAGAAGAATCCCGTTGATGAAATTAAATTTTTAATAGACAATTCAAAAAATCTTTTAAAATTTTTCAAGCATTCCGAACTTAATCACATATTAAGCAAATCCCTAAAACAAGAAATAAAAACGCGTTGGAATTCTATCTTTATTATGCTTGAAAGCATTTGTGATGTTCAGGAAGAAATTAAAGTTTTACTTTTATCAAAAAATGAAGTAAAACGTATAGCTAATATTGACTTCGCTTTAATTGAAAATCTAATTACGTTTTTAAAACCATTTAAAGATTGTTCTGACAAAATATCATCTGAAAAAGAGCCAACAATACATATATATGCTTTATGGTATGAAAAACTAAAAAAACAATGTAAAATTGAAATATTCGATTCAAATTATAGAACAATTAAAAAAACTTTAAATTCTTTGGAATTGCGTTTTCAGCCAACTGCAGTACATTTAGTTGAATTATTTTTAAACCCTCCATTCAAAGAATTGAGTTTTTTACCTGAAGAAAAAAAATCATGTTTTGAAAACCGTCAAAAGCATGATGAATGAAATTTATGAAATCACAAGCGACACAGATGATGACTCAAAAATTGAAAACACTTCGCCAAATAGCAATAATGAATTTCAAGAGTATTTCGACGAAAATCAACCAAAAAATGAAACTTGACAAAAAATCCTATAGATTTAGAAATTGATAAATATTTTGCAACAACTACTCGTTCAAACATGCCAATTTTAGATTTTTGGAAACAGGCAACTGACCTGAAATTATTGCAAGTGGTGGCCAAACAAATATTATGCATAGCTGTAAGCTCTGCCACAAGCGAGAGAGTTTTTTCATCGTCGGGGAAAATATTAAATGAAAGGCGCACAAGATTGTCAAGCGCAAATCTCGATATGTTACTTTTTCTTTACAAATAATATATCCTTTATAAAAAAATGTATTTTTTTTTCGGGCGGGCGGGCTGGGTTCGGGTTACAACATTTTTTTTAGCTTTCGGGTACGGGTAAAATTTTCCTCTTCGGCCCATGGGCTGGGTCGGGTTGGGTTGAAAATTTCTGCTTATGCCCACCTCTACTTCAGACTATCATTGCCTAGAATGGGTCAAATGATTTTAAAGTGGGTAATAGGAAGAATTCTACTTTTACATCTTTGATGTTGAACAAATTCGCTTCTATGTGTTCAGTTATTCTGACATTACCTCCTACGGATATTGCTTCGAATGGTTCTATGTTCTTTTTTGGTTTTGTTACTAAATCTGGTTTTATATAATTCTTGTTGGAGCCTGTGTCGATTAAAATTTTTTAAAATCTTTCCTCCTCCAAGCTTACATTCAATATATGGAAGTGAGGAGGACTTTGTTCTAAAAAATTTATGTCGGAATGTTCGTTTTGTTCGTCATTACCCCAATATTCATTCTCAGTTGGAGAATTGTCTGCAAAATTTTCTACTTCTGTATAATATTCATTGTCATATTGATGGTTGTCAGTCGAGTTTGTTTCCTCTAGCTGTGTTAAGTCTTTATTTTCCTGGGCTGATTCAATGTTCAAATTTCGAGGTCTTTTTAATTCTTGTGTTGAATTATAAGGTGGACGTTTGCCGAAGTCGAAATTCGGTCGGTTAACATAGTTAACTTGCCTTGATTGTATTGATTTGTCTACGTCCATTGGTTCGGGACGAGGGAGAGGCTTTGGTCCGAATGGACGAGGGGGTGCTTTGGGATAATTATAGTTTGGTTGTTGGACGAATTGTTGTCTGTTATAAGTAATAATTTTGTGGGAAGCTAGGATATTGATTGTACCTTATGGGTAGTGCTGGTTGTATCTGTCGTCTGTGAGATTGTATTAATTGACGTGGGCTATTGTTCTGAATTATTGGTGGGGATCGGAACAACTGTGGCTGACCTTTGTGGTTAACTTGAGAAGCGACATATTTCTGATTCTCTAATTTGAGGCATAAGTGAAGCGTTTGAGGTAGGTCGGTGGGCTCTTTGATTGCTAGAAGTCTAGAAAGATCACCATTAAGTCCTCTGATAAAAATATTGAGTATATACCTCGGTCAACAGTCGTTCAGATTATTTAGCTATGTTGTAGCATGTTCATATAATAATAATATATTAATAATATAAAGCAAGTGTATTTGCCTTTTAAGTAATATGACCACCCATGAGTACATGGTGCTGGACAATCGCTGTGTCGGCAAATATAACACGCGCGGTTACTCTGGCCCAAGATGCAATATGATACATCCTCACTCTCCCGCTGCGGCGGCATATTCATATTCACATTCCCATACATATTCTTATGTAAACATTTATACATTTATACATAAACATGTTTATACATAAGCATACCGCGCCTCTGCCTGCATTGCTAGCAGCGCAGCTACGCGGTCTTAGCTTTAATCAACATTTATATTAGAATAAAGATTCATTCAATAAAGAGAATACAAACTAAAAAGAAGTCTTGCGCTTTAAATTTATTACAATGTCCATACACCCTACCTTATTGAGGATAAGCGACAAATGTTTGCAAATTGCTGAATGCTATTCTTCGACTGATTGATTACCTTGGGTCAGTCCGTTCATCTGATATTCTAGTGTTGTTATGTCCCTCTTATCAGCATAGTGTAAAGTCAAGCATTTAGAAATTGGATTCCATTCTAGTGGAACATTATATGATTCTAAAGCGTTGTCTGCTTGTCCGACTATTTTATTTCTTATGGATACAGAAATACCTAGGGCTGCCTTTTTGTCCTGCATAGGTTTTCATTACTCTATCTACACTTTTCTTCCAAGAACTAAATTCAGCTGGATTTCCATTAAATTCTCTTAATCCTTTAACTATATCTGGGACTTTATCTAATTCAGAAATTCTGTTGCTATATTCGGGACTAATTCTTACATCGGGGACATCAAAAGGGCATGAAGTAGATTTAAATGTTTCAGTTATGTTATTTTGTGTTATGGTTTCAACTACGATTTTAGAGATTATTTGTGTAAGTTGGTCTATGTTCATTTGGGTGTTAGTAGGAGGAGGTGGACGTGAAGTCGATGCTTCATTGGACAACAATGGGGGTCTTATTAAATTATTTGTGTTTGCCCTGATTTGAATTTTTATCTTATATTTTTGAAAGAATTTTTTTATCTTATATTTTTTTAAAAATTTTTAGTTGAGAACTTTTTGTTTTATATCTTTTTTCTTTTTGAAATTTCTTTTACTAGGAGGATTTTTTGATTATTCAATAAAATTTTATCTTATTAACTTTTGATTAATTTTTCTTTACTTTAAATTTTTGTTCTATTTCTTTTGAATTTAACTAACACTAATGTTTTCTTGGTAACTTTTTGTTTTTTAATCTTTGTATTTTTTTAAATTCTTTTTTTAATCTTACAATATAAATGCAGCTGTTGTCATCCTCTGTGGAAGCTCGGAATTTGTCCGTTTTGGTCTTCCCTACTCAGGTTCCGAATTCTTCTCCTCTTCAGGAGTTGGCTACGAACGGATCTTATAGCCTTGACAATAGTCGATTAGGTTGTCACTTAATAATTGTTTTATTGTCGTGCCTTCACTTTTTATTGTGAATTAATTTTTCAATGTTTTTATCCTTTTTAACAGTCACAATAATAAAATTAACTTATTTTTTTTATCGCGGAGTTTCACTGTTAAAACGAATTGGCCAGCGGAGGTGGTAACTTATCAACCATTTGTGGCTATATCGTTTACCCCTTTTTCGCACTTAGAATTTGCTTTTCTATCGCGCACGCTGGTCCCTGCTCGGGCGCCAGTTAATAAATATTTTTATTTATTCTTTTTAATGTCGCAGAGATGCGACTTCTTTATTTAATTGTATAATTGAAACTGAAAATCATTACAAATTTGGAAGCTTAAATATTAAACTAGACAGACAAGATCAATAAATATTCTAGGCACAGCATGGAAATTTGTGGCGGGCTCTCCTGACCATGATGACCTAGTAGCTATAGAAAGTAATTTAAATAACCTTATCCAAAATAATAACCAACAAACAATCATCAACACCCAATTTCAAGAACGCATAAACAATATAACACAAATTAACAATGTACTAACTAACGCCATTCAAAAATACTCTTTCCCTACTAACAACCTCGACAGTAATATTCGAACACAAACACGTCTCGGCAAAGAAGAAATAACTAATATAAAATACGCCATACAATGGGCAAAATTGAATATTATAAACACCATTCTAGTAAGTGAAAACGATTCAAATGTAATACAAAATCAAATAAATAAAGCAGAAATAAATTTGTCAGTAGATGAAATGTTAGAATTTGCAGACATATTCGATTTACATAATAATACCATAATTCTTTACATCATTAAAATACCCAATATTGAAAAAGAAAATTACGATAATCTTCTCATCAGGCCCATAATCAGAGAAAACACAATTGTCTATCTACAATTTAAAGAAATATTCAAACATAAAAATACCATGTTAGGATTAAGAACAAATTGTAAGAAGTATAAAAATATAAAAATTTGTAAACAAAAAAATTTAGTAAATTTAAGATTTAATGATTGTATTCCCAGACTTCTATTAGGTAAAAATTCGGTATGCGATTACAGCAATGCAGGCCACATCTGCTAAACCACTTCCAAGGCAGAATAAAATTCGAAAATATTGACAAAATTGTTTATGGCACACTATTGATAAAATACCACAATTGTTCAGTTATGATTAACAACCGAGTATTTTCCAACATGGAAGAAACAAATATAAATCACGGCACACCGATAATACAGATATCGGCATCAGAAGACAAACGCTAGCCTTAGTTTAAAGACACTAGATAAGTTACAAATTAACAATACCAAACATTTGAACTTACTACACACACATTCATTAACGAACAGCTTAGTCTTACTAGGTCTGTCTATTGGCCTTATAATGCTGATTGTGTTTGTCTCAAAAAGACGAAATAACAAAAAGAAGTAATTCTACAAATCACCCCCGAGATTCCGGCAATCGGAGAAAACAGCCAAAAAATTTCAAACACTTCTGAACATATCCCGAACCTACAATTCATCAATATGCCTTTCGTCTAGCAATTGTAGACAATTGTCAATCTAAGGGTGGAAGAGTTAATAACATCTAAAACAATGACCCCTTGCAACGTGCATACCAAAAGTGCTGAGCCTAGGTCTGCACAACATCCGCTAATATGAATGAAGCAAGCAAGTCGTCCCTGCCGACTTTGACTATACCCTGTACCAAGTAGAGTAACTGTATTAAATCAAACTCCTTGAAATTTGGCATCAGTTCAAACTAAAATTTTACTCACAAGCGGCAGTAACGAGCGCATGCTATCTCGCTCACACTTACTACGCAATGTCGCACTGGGCATTTCAGTACAAATTGTACATAGATATATCTCCGATATTTCTTGTCCGATTTTAACGAAATTTACTCAGCTCATACGTTTTGGCCATATTATTGGGTGTGCCAAATAAGAACACGCTAACTTTAATATAACACTAGTTATTCGTTTTTCCTGAATTGCGGGGGCGGAAGTGGGCGTGGCAAAAATTTGAAACAAACTTGATCTGCGTAGACACTACACGAATTCTGACACCAAATTTGGTTGCTCTAGCTCTTATAGTCTCTGAGATCCACGGACGGACGGACAGACGGACGGACAGACAGACGCACAGACAGACATGTCTCAATCGACTCGGCTGTTGATGCTGATCAAGAATATATATACTTTATGGGGTCGGAAATGCTTCCTTCTGCCTGTTACATACATTTAGCGACTTTAATAGTTATTTAAGTTTATTATTTTGGTGGGTGCTCTTTGTAGCGCTGCCGGTCCACCGGTCCGCAGCAGGTATACTCTCAGTATGGCGAGTATAGTGGTCCCTCACAGTCGTTTTCTTGTATTACTGAATAATATTTGCATAGTCAAAAAGGAAACATCTTTTGTTTTTTTCTTTTTGGTTGTTGTTTTGCATTTACACTGATTTTTATACCTTTGCAAAAAAGGTAATTTTGGTCAGAAGTTTGCAACGAATAGAAGGAAGCATCTCCGACTATATAAAGTATATATATTCTTGATCAGCACGATGAGCTGAGTTGATATAGCCATGTCCGTCTGTCCGTCTGTCTGTCTGTCCGTCTGTCCGTCTGTCTGGATCAACGCAATCTCCTCCGAGACCCTTAAAGCTACAGAGCTGATATGCTGATTTTGCACCTAGGCTTCTTTTTGCTGCAGGCATTGTATATCTCGGAATCATCCCGATCGGATGACTATATCTTATAGCTCCCATAGGAAGGATCGGTCGTGAATAAGCTTTAACCTTAATAACATTGTTGTTTTCCAACGAAATATCACGAAAGTCGGTATTTGTGAGTTTTATATACTTCTTAACATATCCACCAAGTTTTATTAAAATCTGTTGACTATATCATATAGCTCCCATAGGAACGATCGGTCATGAATATGGATTTCGAGCAATAACTTTGTTGTTTTGAAAGCGACTATCACTAAATTTGGTATTTATAAGTTTTATATACTTTTTAACATATCTAAAAAGTTTTATCAGAATCGAAGCACTATATCATATAGCTCCCATAGGAACGATCGGCCAAAAAATTGGTTTTAGATAAAAATCTTGGTTATTTTAACAGCGATTCACTCGAAATTCGGTAAATGTAAGTTTAGTATATATAAAAATGTGTCTGTTGAGTTTTAACTGAATCGGCCGACTATATGATATAGCTCCTATAAGAACAATCGGACCAAAAAAAAAAAAAAATTTTTTTTACTCGTAAGTTTTTTTTCTTGGAGCCACGGGCATGATTAGTTTTATATACTTTCTTATAATTCTGGTAATTTGCAAACAACAGTTTGCAAAGGTATCCGAACTTAGGCGTGGCCGAAGTTAGCCCATCCTTCTAGTTTCATTTAATTTTAGCAATCTATGTGAAATTGTGCGGCATTAAAGCTGTCCAATTAGAGTGTGGCCTGAAAACCACACGCAAAAATAGGCAGGGGTATATGTAACCAAAAAAAAAACAAACACATTAAAAAAAAAAAAACCAAAATAAAGTAAGTAAATAAAAGAAAAAAAGTAAGATGCAAAACCCTCTATGTTTTAAGCAAAAATAAAAAAACGAAAAAGAAAGCATATTAAAAAGAAAATTGAAAAAATCAGAAAAATCAAAATTAATAATTATATAATTAAAAACTAAAAAAAAAAAAAAAATTTTTTTTTTTCAAAATTGAATGTTTGACAATAAAATAAATAAGTTTAATGACCCATTTAATGAATCCAATATGGGGTTAATAGACTCCACTGCTAATTTAATCAAAAAAATAGAGTCATCAAATGTAGATTTAAGACCATTCATTTCAAAAAAAAAAATTATAAAAAAAAAAATTTTTCTAATTCTTTAAATTAAAACTGGTAAAGTATATATATATATCAATTGACTAAAATGACTACATTAGACAATTATTTTTAGGAAGATAGTAAATAGGAATTTTAACATTGTAGCAGATTTAGTTGAGGTCAGTTGCAATTTGGAATTCAGTTTGTTCGCGTGTATTCGAGAGCGTCGAAAATGAGTAATTTACCAAGAGTTTTCTTTAATATGACCGCCGATGATGAGCCCCTCGGTAGGATCACCATGGAACTGCGCTCTGATGTTGTTCCCAAAACTGCCGAAAATTTCCGCGCCTTGTGCACCGGCGAGAAGGGCTTTGGTTACAAGGTCCATTTTCCATCGCGTCATCCCAAACTTCATGTGCCAAGGCGGTGACTTCACCAACCACAATGGCACTGGCGGCAAGTCCATCTACGGCAACAAGTTCCAAGATGAGAACTTCCAGCTAAAGCATACCGGACTCGGTATTCTGTCGATTGCTTAGGAGACTGGCTGAGACTTCTCTCATTCCCCCCATCTCCTTATCCTCCTGCCCAACACAACCCTCTCCTGCTATGCCGCCAACTATAATACTGTTACAACTACAAGAAGAACTTTTTCTCCATCATCCTTCAAAAAAACAAGCAACTGTACTACATTTTGAAATTTTTTTGCATTCGAGAAAGAAAAACAAGCATTATATTATATTTAAATAAATATTATATTTTATTATGAGAAGCAAAAAAACATTAAAACAAAAAAAACTAAAGAAAGAAAACTTAATTTCTACACACATCTGCTAACAAACACACAATTGCCCCTTTCCACCACATACTCATTAAACTCCAAATTGAAACTCAAATCGAAACAAGAAATCAAATATATATAAATATATAGTAATAAACCAAAAACCAAGTAAATGAAACAATTTAATAAGCGCGAAGCAAAAAAAAAAAATGTAAGGAAAATGCATGAAAAGTAAACAGCAATTAATTTAACAAAAAATTAAGAAACAAAAGAAAAAGAAAAATTACAGGACTTACAAAATATACAAACTAGTAACGAATTTCTGAGAGTCACTACCAGAAATCAAAGTAAACAGTTAAATTCCTGCGCAGGAAAAGATAAAGAAAATAATATAGAAGAGTTGCAAAAGCAACCTCTTAATGCTTCTAAGCCCAGCGTATATGACGTCATTGTAAATGACGAAGTACGAAAAGTAGTGACCTTGAGAATAACTAATTCTTTAAGCACATTCAAACATGGCAAGAAAGTTATAGCAAGAATTGACATTTGCGATATGTATACCAATGGAATTCTCGACTTAGGTCAATTTTTTCAAAGGCTCGAAAAAGAAGCCGGTATACTCAATATCAGTAAAGTCAAAGTGGCACCGAGCGAAAAGATCTTTGAAACTATTTCAATAGAATCTTCAAAAATATGGGCAATAAAATTTTACAATTTTTAAGAGTAGCGCTACTCAAGCCGGTGACCCAATTATTAAATAATGATAAAGAAAGAAAAAGAAGCAATACTGTTTACGTTCCACGATGACCCTGTACAAGGAGATCATACTGGAATATTAAGAACCATAGCCAAAATAAAAAGACATTATTATTGGAAAAATATGACACGAGATATATCTCTATATATAAAAAAATGTAATAAGTGTCAAAAATCAAAAGTAACAAAACACACAAAAGCACCATTAGTTATAACTGAAACGCCACAACTGGCTTTCGACAGGGTAATAGTGGATACGATCGGTCCACTCCCAAAGACAGAAAACGGAAATGAATACGCAGTAACCTTATTCTGCGATTTAACAAAATACCTTGTAATTATACCAATTAAAGACAAAAGTGCAAAAACAGTAGCGAAAGCTATATTTGAAGATTTCTTTCTGCAGTACGGTCCAATGAAGACGTTCATTACGGACATGGGAAAAGAATATAGAAACTCAATAATTGAAGATTTATGCAAAAACTTGCAAATTAAAAAAATAACTTCAACCGCACATCATCACCAGACTGTAGGCACGGTGGAGCGAAGCCACCGAACACTTAATGAATTTTTACGATCCTACATTTCAGTTGACAAAAGCGACTGGGATGTATGGATACGATACTTCGCTTATTGCTTTAACACAACACCCTCTATGGCACATGATTATTGTCCATATAAGTTGGTATTCGGTAAAACTTAAAATTTACCAAAACATTTTAATAGTGTAGATAAAATAAATCCACTATATAATATAGAAGATTATGCTAAGGAATCTAAATTTAGATTAGAACAGGCCTATAAAAGAGCCAGAATTATGTTAGAACAGCATAAGGTAAAGAATAAGGAAATATATGATAGGAAAGTAAAAAATATAGAATTAGAAATAGGAGATAAAGTTTTACTACGTAATGTACGGGTCATAAGTTAGAACCTACGTATTTAGGCCCATATATTATAGAAGAGATAAAGGATAGGGATAATATTTTAATTAAAGATTCAAAAAATAAGAAACAATTAGTGCATAAAGATTGGTTAAAAATTTTAATCAAAAAATATATATACATATAAAAAAAAAAAAAATAATAATAATAAAACAAAACAAAAAAATTCCCTAAATTTAATGACACTATACAAAATATTTCTTTTTACTGCAAATATCATTAAACAAACAATCAAACATTCAAACAAACAAAAAAAAAAATTTTTTTAAATATAAACAATAATACATAAATAAATTACAATACAATAAAAAAATTAGAAAATAACTTCATATAATTACGTTATTTTTCTAAAGAGGGGGGATGTAGCATGTTCTGGAATAATATATTAATAATATAAAGCAAGTGTATTTGCCTCTTAAGTAACATAACCACCCATGAGTGCATGGTGCTGGACAATTGCTGTGTTGGCAAATATAACACGCGCGGCCGCTCTGGCCCCAGACGCAATATGATACATCCTCACTCTTCCGCTGCGCCGGCATATTCATATTCCCATACATATGCTTATGTAAACATTCATACACTTATACATAAATATGTTTATACATAAGCATACCGCGCCTCTGCCTGCATTGCTAGCAACTCAGCTACGCGGTCTTAGCTTTAATCAACAATTGTATTAGAATTAAGAATCATTGAATAAAGACAACTCAAACATAAAAGAAGTCTCTTGCGCATTTATTAATATTACAGTGTATTCCACAGACTTAGGATGGATCGGAATTTGGTGGAAACCGCTGACCATATCTAAACATATAAAATAATTGGCAATTTACTCACTGCTAAGCTAAAACGGAAATTGTCGGCAACTGTGTTCCAGTTCAATGCCCTTTAATCAATACAAAGACGGTCTGATCCATTTTTCTTTTTTACCAGCAATATAGGACGAACAATATTACACCTTATTAATTCACTCACTTTTCCCTCTCATCCGGACTAAGTCTATAAGGCCACCGTTGCACTGTTCTGCTATGGTCAACCAAGCGAATTTTTATTTCCCCTGTAGTAACTCGTGTACATGGCATACCCTTTTCAAACGCGACTGATTTATTGTTTTCCAATTTAATTAATTCATCCTTCTCTCTTCATATTGACTTAACAATTTCAAACTTTATGGCAGGGATGACAATATTAAAACCCTTTTTGAGGATTTCACTTCCAACAACAAAACTATTTTTTCAATATTGATCCTGGACAACATGAAAAGAATTTCTAACATTGCTGAAAATCTGCAAACTACTATAAATACCGGCATCTCCGATACCCTTGAGCACGACTACATTGTGTATACGTTTACCTGATTTACTTATTGCTAATCTTGTCTCAGCCCCAGAGTCAAAAGTAATCGGGTAGACCTCACCTCGCTGTGTCTTACATTACTGACGGCGGGCGTGCACTTACGGCTTCTGAAGAGGATAGCTGGACGGATGAGGGTGGCGTTCTTGCCTAGTCTTCTAATATATATTTTGAAAGAAACAAAGGAAGTGCACTATCGGATAATGATGTATATGGAAACAAAAGTTGAAGGTTTATAAAAAATTTTCCCCTGTAAAAATTAAGATTTTGACAATTGATATTTGTAAGGGATGCTGAGATTTTATTCGCATTCCCTGTCTTCACCCTCCCTACCTTGGCAGTTTATATACATTTTGGACAAATGCCCCAAAACAAAAGTCTATGAGAAAACTAAAATAGATACGGTATGAACATTATGTAGGTGGCAATTCATTTTTAATTTAATCATTTAAAATTTAAACTCCAAAACAATATGTCCAACGAACAAACAAATTCAATTATTAACTGCCTCATTTTCGCAGGACTTCAACAACCCAAAAATATAATTTAACCTCCAACATGAGGAATTAAGAAAATTTATAAACCAAATTTTATTTTACAAGGCTACTTGTTATCATACTCTTACTCAGACAAATTGATGGGCCCGCCGACTGGTGCAAGGTGCTCTGAAATTATCAGGTTAACATTACCCTAGATAAAGAAAGAATGATTAGAAAATCGGCTTATAAAAATCTTGCCTAATTGAGAAAAAAAAACTTCCTACTTAAATTAAATTTAAATTCATGATCTTATGCTAAATTTTTATTTTCTTTCACTTATCAACTAAATAATAAATACTCTGCTACTTCATCTTCGTCTTGCGCCGAAATGCGCTACAAATCGAATTAACGGTTTATATGGAAATTTCCAACGGAGATTTAATAATTGTTACCCAATTTTATGGGATTTAGGAGAAGTCTGATTCGGGAATGTTTTCACTTAGGTGGAATTGGTGGTATTTGGTGTGCTCAAAAAAAAAAGGAAAATCCTGCCAGAAAATTTAACTTAGCTTCTTGTACTCAATAAGTAAGGTCTTCTCCGATCAGTTTTCTTGAAGTTTTTAAAAATTCTTCCTTCTTTAAAAGTTCGGTGCGCGAAGCTTCTGCCGAAACAATAATTAATTAATTACAAAATACACTTATGTTTTCTAATAAAAATCACCTATTTATAATGAATCTCGCACTGAATGATTTAATTTCACAATTGGCTTTAATAATTTATA